>OENT01003501.1:0-12083 GCA_900239685.1 Rotaria macrura | reverse complement strand
TCAACAGGCTAGTTTTTCGCCTGATGAAATAATGGCAAAGGAGAAACCTAACAATTTTTATGCAACTTTGATCGAATCAAGTTTTAAAGTGTTAGATACTGTTGAATATACACTAATGTCAGTGATTATTCGAAAATATACTACTTCTTTCGAAAAAATCAAACTTTGTTATTGAAACTCAAACAACTATGTATTAATACTCGCCATCCTAAACTAGAGGTCTGCCTATCATAGTCAAGTAGAACAGTGACCAGAAAACCTTTTTCGACTCTCTCTGAAAAGTAAAATACATTGGTGCGAAATTTTTCATTCAACGATACATACAGTTATCCTATTTAGTATAAACACTCTCTAAATAAAACTGACATTGAACAAACAGAAGAATTTCTTTCAACACTCTGTACACGTAATTGAAACTGATTCACCATCAAAATAGAAGTAGAGCAAAAACGTAGAGATAAAACTTAGAAGCAAAAGAAGAATATGTGACTTGCTCTTTCATTGGAACTCATGTAATGATAAAATATTTTCAACATTGTTCAAATAAATACATATGAAATTAAAAGATAAGAGCAATACTAAAAACAAAAATAATATGATTTTGCTTGATCGTTCGTTATCTATGCATTTGACGACGTGCGTTTTTGGTCCTCTAACTCTTTTGCTGTACATTGCTGTACCTTTGAACAAAGTCTGAAAGGAACCATTCGACAAGATATAAATCGTGGCATTATTTGCGATGTTTTCTATAACGAAAAGGTCTCCTCTCTGCGAAAAAAATATATTTATTTTTATCCAATACTTTCTTATTCTTCTTTCCTTCAACACAAAAAAGTCGTATTTGAGTTTTTCAAGTATACTGTTCAGAGACCGAAAACGAATTAAATCGGAAGTGTCTATTCGGTTCCAATTTCGAATAACAGCACTGAATGTTATTTTCAAACATTTTTCGCGCTGCATGTCGTGTCGTTGCAACATCGTGCAGCAATACCACCATCGAGTGGCAGTTCATCGCTGCTAGACAACTTGTCATGCAGAGAAGTTCGAAGTTTGACCTCTCGATAGTGAACAACATTCTCTTTATTAGTTCAATCGAAAGTAACAGTGATTCACAATTCTGTTTCCACTATAGTTCGTCTCTATTTCATCACAGTTTTTTTCTGAATAGACTTAATATTGTTCATCTACCTACACGTTTGCTTGCAGTTTCATACTGATAGAATGAATGGTTGAAAGCCGAGGTTTTATTGCCTTTCAAATGCCATATGTATACTAAAAAGTTCCGACCAATTCTGTGGAACCAAAATCCAAAAGAGCATCTCACAAAGTGATAATTATTTTCGAAAAAATCATTGGTATGCTACGACATCCAAAGCGAGCTGCAAATCATGTGGAAAAGTAGCCCATAGATAAAAAATCCCTGGTATTGTTACTATAATAGTGGTGGAAGCAGGGATGGATAGGGGGAGCTGAGATCTCTCTGCAAACGTTTGAGCTGCCCCTAGGGAATTTTGAAATTGTTGTAAATGCCTATTTGAACTCTCCTGGAGGAATCTAAAAAGGGTTTGAGCTCTCTCTAGGATTTTTTTGACTCAGCTACTAGCGTCAATAACAATGAAACCGATAATTCTGGTCGACATTATTGTTAATCCATAAACAGAACGTTGTTCTCGTTGTACGTTTTATACAACAATGTTAATTATTACATTATCTTGACAAAATTTTGTATTTCTCAACGATATTACAAAAAAGGAAAAGAAGAAAAGAGATTAACTCAAGCAGATCATCTAATAACGAGGCAAGTACATAAAACATCAAATACATTTGATCAACATATTTTCCTTGTTCACATTCATATAGCTGTTCTCTTCCTTTTCACTAACGACGCCATTTTATTGTCGTTGAACTGCTCATGTATATCGGCGTCTACCTTTGTCCAATACATTTATGAAAACAAAACTCGTCATGCTCATTTTTTCATCTTAATGTCTTTCAATGAACATCTGCGATGTAAATCTATGAACTGATATAAAATTTTCTGTAGTAGAAATAAATCATCGTTTGACTCAATCGCATTCACAATCTTTCTTTTAAAGATTGTTCTCATGATATTTTATGCTTGCAATCCAGATTGTCTTGCTCGATGCGCTACAAGTAAGATGCTTGTAAAATGAAAACTTCATGCATTTTATCATTTTAATGTGAATAGTAACTATATCCAGCTTTTCAACTTCATATTTTATTTACATACGAAAAATTTCGAAAGCATTTCATTCGTAAAAGATCTGTCAGTAACGAGTTTTATAATGAAATAAGTACGTACAAATGATTTCTGCTCATGATCAAATCTATTGGGGAAAATGTAACCTAATTTTCATTTTGAAAGTATGTGGATACTTGAGAAAAAAATATAGATTCTCTTTTTCCTATCATTTGATGAAGTACTTGATTGTAATTACTTCATCTTTGAACTCATCGAATTTATTATAATCGAAGAGAGGAATAGTAAAGAGTTATAATTCGTTTGCAATCATGTCTCATGTCGTAGATTTGTTTGAACTACAGACGATTAGAAATCTTGAAATACACATACATTATTTTGTGTCATTTTATTTCGATCATTGTGAATATCACAATGAACAGTAAATGTTTCTTAGACAAATTATTATAATTATTTTATTTATATCATAAACTCAACAACAAAAGGAATAGTATTCACCTGTGCAATTGTGTTTTCATTTAGATCAACCTTTGAAATGTCGTAATGAAAAAAAGGATTTTATTTATATTCTTTCCTTTTACTCAGAGCATATTATTTTTCTTTTAAGATCTTTTGTTTA
Source organism: Rotaria macrura (assembly GCA_900239685.1). Taxonomy (NCBI): domain Eukaryota; kingdom Metazoa; phylum Rotifera; class Eurotatoria; order Philodinida; family Philodinidae; genus Rotaria; species Rotaria macrura. Next base: position 9,243 of record OENT01003501.1, on the reverse strand, counting down.
CATTATTCAGACATCAACAAGAAGAAAAAAAACGACGATCGATGATAGAGACGTCACATGTTTGTTACTTTAAAAGGATATAAATTTTGAATAATTTATATTTGGTACACAATAGAAACACTTATTTGATCATTTAGATTTACAAGTAAATATGACTTATCAATATACTTATATTAATAATAGATAATCACCTGTGACGATTTCAATTAATTTTCAAAAAGGAATAATTCTTTTTCATATTTTATATTTAAAAAAAAGATAAATATTCCTAAGTCATATCTATCTTTAAATTTAAATGATCAAAGAAAATTTTTAGATTTATTTGAAATTTTAATATACTTATAATTCGATTTATTCTTAAACTAAATCGAAGATGAATGTAAAATTATACTTCTATACTAGATAATAATCTACGAATCGTAGACTTATGAATTTAAGAGATAGTGTAAATTCTTATAGTCATTAGAGAATAATATATTTCAAGCTTTCTTATTAAAAACTCTTTTTTGTCTTCTGTTTCAATATCATCAGTTGGTTTCCAGTGAAATCTAACTGTTTCTGAAAATTGAATAACAGTTAGCTTTCATTGAAAAATAATTCATGATTTTTAAACAGAAAAAACGGGAAACGTTTTTAATAATAAAGTTTAAAACAAATTATCCTCTAACTGTAAAAATCATTACTTCTTCTAAGATTCATGGCAGCGGATGAGTGGAGTCGAAAATTCGTGATACCAGTAGAACACGACACTAACGTCGATTTATTACCGGTATACCGCCGGTTTGAATCATATGGGATGTGAAGAGTGTCTCTGGATGGAATTATCTATACGAGTGAACCTGTCATTTTCTTTTCGATTCCCCAAATGCAATGATAATGAAAGCGGCAATTAAAAGAATGTCTGTTAAAACAGGATGTCATGACGTGGGAAGTAACATCTTGTTTTGAAACATGGAACAGAAGGCATAGTTCATACTTCGAAACGGACGTTTACGTACTTATGCACCATACTGCTATACTTATGCACAGCTCGTAATCATAGAGGTATGAGTTGTCATTTGATTGAATCTTTCCACGAACAATCTGTTTCGTAGAAAGTAAGATCAACATCCAAAAAGATAGTACAGAAATACATGAATGTTTGTTTTTTGCATTCGGCAGATGTTGGGGTGTGGGCATGTGGATAGCCTTTATTCACCTACACCTACACCCGGATTTCAAGAAAACCTGGAAAGAGAAAAAACGTGCTATTTTCGTGTGACAATCATTTTAACCATTCGTTCTTACTTATGATTTAGTGCAATATATTACTTATCAAAATGTTACCAGTAGAGCGAGGACAATTGAAATCACGCGTAAACAAGAAACAATGGAAAATCAAAGATTTGAAAATTTTTGGTCACAAAGGGGAGGGGCCTTAAGCAACGTCCGAGACGATCCTCGTAAGTAGTTTGAAATTATCTCGTAAACTCACTCACAACCACACCCACACACTGCTTCACAACCTAACATAAAGCTTTGTCTTCAGATAGGACTGTTCTTTGTTTTGTAAATTTCAACTAGGGTAAGAAATACCAATAAACTTAAAAGATTAATGATTGAAACGAATATGATTTAGACCAGGTGTCTCTGCACGCGTGTGAATATCTTGATCATTGGTGTGAGTAATCAGGGTGTTGATGATAGTGTACTAAAAGAGAGTCTTGAATATAGAACTTTATTCGATACCCAGACGCACTTACAGGCAGGAACCTTTCATCGTTCGAACAAAGCAATATTCTGCACGTAGGAGTTGTAAATAGGCTAGTAGCAGAATGGCAAATAATTTAAATGGGAAAGAGAACATATGGGTGCACAAAACACTGGTAGGAGCTGTTTGCTTTCATAAATTTTAATCATAATAGAAATGATGGCGGTAGGACGCTTTGTGTTCCTTTTTCTAAGGTAATCGAAGTTTCTTGTACTTTGGTTCATTGTGCTATGTTGAATAATTTCTCTTTTTAGCATCACAGGTAAAATCTTGATTTTTCATGAAGATTTGAAAGAAGTTGTTTTTATTTACAATTAGCATGCAATTCATTGCAACCATGTTATAACGTATCTCAATATGATCGTTGTTCGACGAGCTCGGCCTGTGGTTGTTTGCCTTTTGTGCCTTCGTTCAGTTCCGGTATTTGTGTCTCCTTGAACGTCCATTGTTCCCAGTTATCATCGTGCACAACTTTGAACAATGCATGTTATCAACCTGCTCACATATGCGTGAATCATCCAGAGTGTCATAATCTTCCTCTTTGTTATCCATTATCAATGGCCACATAAGAAATATGTCCACCAGCACGGTACCCAATAAGTATGACAGGAAATCAGCTACTTGAAGCATAGAACACATCTTGCGATAAGGCATAATATCATTTCTGATACATAAGCCATAATAGAGATTTTCCAAGCTCTCTTTTTATTTTATGCTTATCAGAGATAGAATCGGTTTGGTTGGAAATTATTCAAAATTCGGTCAATTACGTTCAGTTACATAGTTTTTTGTCTCTGAAAAATTCGACCCGTCTCATCTCTGATACTTTTCATATTAAGTACCTCTTTCTACTTGACTTTAACATGAAATTATGGTATTCTCATTTCGGGATGATTAACCTTTTCTAAATTTTGAAGATTCCATAGTGAGAAAAGGAAAAGCGCAATACAAAATGAGGTACATTCAAATTCCAAACTGTTCTCTGAAAAGATAAGTTTAATAGGGATGGAAAAGAAAATGAACTGTCTTTCATTTTCATAATCTCACGTATGAATAAACCATGTTGACTGAGTACAACCTATAGTATTGGTAATGGTCTGTTTGTTCTTTTGAGCAAAGCTAAGATACTTTTATGCTTATTGCTATGGTGGAAAAATCTCAGTTTTTTACTCTTTGTTGGCTGCTGTTCCTTAGACTATGTGACCACATGAGCTTTGCGTCAAAACTGAGAATGTTTCATCCATTTTCTTCTTCCCTTGCACAACATGTATCAGAAGTAACATTTCATCGCCATACAAGTCAAAAAGAAATATTATGAATTTAACGATTAAGACATTGACATTTAAACGTTTGATCTCCAGAGAGTAGTTACTTGAGTGATCAAAAGCCTTTAGATACTTATTTCGTCCACTACTTCGAGAACTCAAGATCTGGAAAAACCTAAACAGATAAGAACTCAAATTGCAATATGAGTTAAGATATATCACTGTTACTGTTTTCATATCCTTTTAAAAGAATTTCAGAACAACGAGTAACAATTAGGGGTGGCACTTTCACTTTCCTTTCGGAAAGGAATGCTATACTATGAGCTGAGCGATACATTTGAAAAGCTTTCATATATATATGATCTGTTTAACATGTGAAGCCTTAACAGACAAATGGTGAATATTTTCCAACTATTTCCTCGTTATTTCTCGATTTTCTTTCTCCTTCTTCACACTGATCACATTCTAGGCTACCTTTGATTATCTCTTATTCTATTGCATTGAACTAGCACGGCCTGCTTTATTTTCTGAGTTGTCTCTCTCTGGCTACATGGTGATCCTAAATAGATTCTTACTGATATGTTTGTTAGAAAAATTAATCATATATTGGATTTTAAATGAGAGTGTATTCTTGATAAAATTGAGTACCTTCTATTGTCATCGATAAATATTAAGGATCATGATCTAAAATGGGATATGACGTATATAGGGTAGAAATTGAGACTCCATCCCCCACAGACCACCACAAACATTTTTTAAATTAATCAACTACTAGTTGTCTAATTAATTAATTAATGGACCATCATAGTCAGTGACCGACAGATTTCAGAGAGCATTACAAAACGTGGCCGACGGGTTCAAATGATTATCGGAGATCATTTGTAACTAACATTTTATTAAAATGTAGGTGCAGCATTTACTTCATGAAGTTCTATACTGTGAAGTAAGAAATAATGAATACGTATCTCAAATATATAGAAAATTGCTCGCTTTTCGAGAATTTGCAGCGAAAATTGCATCCTGTTTCAGATTTTAATTCTGTAGCTATTTTGCTAACAACTTTCTTAAAGACATCCATCGTTTCTTTGTCGCTTTCAAGCATCCTTTTTATTCATAGTTTACACGTGCAAGATGAAAAGATAAATGATCGATACAAGATATAGAAAACCAAAATAGATGATTTTACATCGAGTTTTGATCTCAAATCTTGATTTCTTCTTGTTCTCCTCCTTGAAAAAAGAGTAGATGCTTGAAATTGAATTGAATTCATTTTTCTTTTTAAGATATAATATTACATACAAAGTTGAGTAACTTCAGAAAATAAACAGCTAGCAGTCTAGTTTTCTTGTTTCAGAATTCGTTACCGGAGAACACTAATCTATACTAACGTCACATATTAAAGAGATTGCCCCAAGTGATTTCTGTCTGGGACTTCAACAAACAGCTTTCTATGTTAGGAAGGTTTAGAACAATCTCCTCAAAAATAGAGTTACCTTGAACTTTGAATTCTATTCTAATGGATTCATTTATTTTTTTGTTTGTGTCATGTGTCTCAAAATTGTGTCAGCCCTAAAAACTTTAGTTTTCTCATTTCTCACTTAACTGAAATGTTCAGATAGCTCTGCTTGCCTTTCATGCTGATAGTCGTAGCGAAATTCACTTTTGTTATCCAGAGATTTAAGGTCTATAAGGAAAAGTTATTAAAAAAAGGCGATCTTCGGCTGCTTCTGCTTTTCACTGTGACAGTTTTGAGTGATAAAGGGCAAAACTGGATGAGATCTAGTCATCAGCCTACGTACGTGAGATGTCTGCCTGCAAGATATAAGGAAAATGAAAGCTGTGTTTTGGCAGAATAAACTTTATTTTATCTATTTATGGAAAACCTATTAATCTTGGCGTGTGGCAGTTGGCTACTCTCATGTGTGTGTCCTATAAGAATGCATCTTGAATGCGTTCATTAACAACATGAGCTCGTTCAGGTGTGAACTTGATGAGTCGCGATTATTATATTAGTAGTCTTACAATGAATGGACCAGAAAGTTTCTTAATTGCGAAGACGATTTTCTGAACATTCTAACACAAAATCCAACGGCTTATTCTTGGAAATTTTTGAGCCTCGCATAGCTTATCGCCAACTAACCACCGTCAAGTGGCAGAAGACTCAGATTATAGCTGTTTGGATTTCTAAGCTATTCAATGGTTTCCAAAAATTCTATTTTAAAGCAACATTACGAATCCCCACATGCGTCACCGTTCTATGGCTCTAAAGATTTTTCTCTCGGTAAAATCAGGAGCTGGATAATTAGATAGATTGCATACTAAATGAATCATGTATGATCCTATAAAAGCTTGTTTAAACCCTCGAAAAATGAGTGGATAAATTCGTAATTGTATGAAAGCTAAGCATACAACACTGTCGAAAACACTTTTAAACACAAGAAAAGGGTAAACACCAGAAAACATGGACGTGCAACTAACAATTGTGGTTCCTGATAATAAGCGAAAAACACACCCATCCTTTGTCTATTTGTGAGTTTAATCACGTTTTTGACAGTGTTTTTCTGCTTACGAACTGATCAGAAACCGCCCACACAGATAGGAAAGAAATGTTTTATCTCTATTCCATCTCTTTTACTGTCATAAATCAAAAATAATCTTTTAGAACTAAGATGAAGCAATCTTCAATATATTTTTCTTGTTATCAGAAAGAATGAAAAAGACTGTCGAGTTATCCACAGTGAACCCATGATGATAAGACCGGATAGATTAGTTCAACCCTGAGTGATGCACAAATGGAACGATCATCGTAGAAAAGCGACTTCAAATTTTAAAAAAATAATGACAAAAGAAAGGAAACAAAGATCCATCAGTGTTACTAATGTTTGGATGATTGCTTTAACACCTTTATCATCGTTAACACATATACTGTAAAATTCTAACAAAATAAAAGATTTTAACTTTCCTTTCTGAAAGCAAAAAGAAAGTGAAAGTGCCACCCCTAGTAACAATTCAAGGAAAAGATTACAATCGATCACATAACTATCGGACAGTAATAGTTGATGATTTCTAGACAAATTCAAGGTGAAGAAAATATATCCTGAGATACTCGAGTTCCATAAGATCACGTGGATCTTCATGGATTCAAGATCTGCTTTTTCTCCCTTGGGATTAAATGATTTTTTCAGTGTCACAAAGTTTAAGTTATTTCTCTTCAATGTACATTTCATAGTTATTCAAGGTTATGTCACCTATTGACTTTATCGAATGAATTAGATTGATCCGTTTATATTTAAAAAAAATCATGTAATCTTCATAAAGATTTTTAGAAGTCATTGTTCGACGTAAAATAAGTAGAGATGAGAAAATCAAATAGTACAAAAACAACATTTCTATTGAGAATAATTATTACGATGTATCGGCGATTTGTTTTACTATGTCAAACTTGAATTGAAAAGAAAGATTTATTTTAAACAACCTGAATTACGATTATGACGATTGACATTAAAATCTTCCATCTGATTCCAAAGAAGAAATAAAGAAGTTGAGATATCGCTAATGAGATTCACTAGAATTTGTCTAGTTTTTTAAATTAATTGCAATTAAAGTAACAGATTAGTCATGTATGAGAGAACCATCTATATCTAATAAAAGGCATTCAATCTGCCTTAAACAGTAAAATGAATAAAGAATAAAAACTTAAGACCAAGACAAATATACAACTTGTATAAGTAAATCTTTCTTCTCACCAAATATACAGTTAGAAAAAAATAAATTCCATTAATTTTATCCATGTATCTCTACAGGTGCAATATAGATGAAGGGATAGAAAATAATAAGCAAAAGATACATGTCTTACAATAAGAGACTTTGTAGAACACTTTCTCGATAATGAAACCTCAGTGAAAATTTGTTTCAGAATTTTCTTGGTTCACAGAAGATAAATTCAAATGTTATATATAATTTATTAGTCTTTCAAAGCCAAAACAAGTTCCATACGAAAGAAGATAAACAAAAATTTATGACGCATGCATCAAAATCATGCTGATGTAATGAATTTCAAGTTAAGACCGCGATCGAAACGAGAATTTCTAAAATATTTCTTTTTTATAAGGTCACTCAATGATAAACAACATTCGTGGGGATGAAATTTTACTTTGGAGATATTATCGACTCTGACTGTCGTTGTTTTATTATTTCTAGCTTTTCAGTTGCAAGAATTCGAGAAATTAAAATTCCACATATTTTTCAAACTGTGCAGTCTATATTGAGTTGATCTTTTTACGATCATGTTCGATTTGTGTATTCGAACAAAATTATGTTTAAATATAATGAAAAGGCACAAATCAAAACAAGTAAATTGCTCGTTTCAGCATTTAAAAACCCCGTATACGTGCAGCTATTATATTCATGTGCGTATGAAACTTGTTTTCTGTTGTGAAAAAATGACCTTAATTGTAAGACTTGAAAACATCAATCTAAGTCAGTCATATAAAATTCAGTAGATTTTATCTAAGTTGATCTTCTCTACTGCCTAGACCAATTGCTACAAACGATAAAAGAAAATTTGTCATCATTCGTTTTTTTAACAGCTCACATACTCCTCAGCACTACTGCAGCGGATGCTGCTCTATTGTTCCACGTACTATTGTTCAAAATGATACCGCTCGGCTAACTGTACAAAGAAGATTTGATAGATTTGAACGCATCAAAACAGTTTCAAAAGAAAACAACATTGAATTGTGATTAATGGAGTAAATAGTAGAGTCTATCAAATTGTAAAATTATCCGATGAATTATGCATCTTTTAAAAGTAATGTTACTTAGTTAGTAGCAGTTTTGTATTGGAAAACATTTAACAAAGTCAATCAGGATCTTACAACGATTCACGTTTTTCTCTTGAAGAAAACATGTAGCCCGATGAAAGTTCAAAATTCTAAGACGATTGGAAACACGAACCAATCAAAATCTTGAGCAGTTGTCAATCATTTCTAGTACAGATCCATTGCAGAATATTCGCAAAAGTGAAGATAGAAGATGTAATCATATCTCGTGTTAATCTCTACGGTTTTCTAAATTTCAACGGATTGTTAATCTTTTCAAAAACTTACCAAAGTTTCACGACAAAATTTAGTAATTTCGTGTATTCAATTCATTAATAGCGTGTATTTGTAATATTTTTACATATACAGAATTGAAACTCTGAGCACGTTTCGTCACATGATTTATTTCTTATAAAAAAATAACTATTACATTAAAAAAACAGAGCGTGCGCAATATGTTTTAACGCTTAACTGAACATTGAGTAATTCTAATTTACTCTGTGATCTAAAGAAAATTTACATAGTTTGATTTGTCTTTGATTTCTCATCAAGATTCTCATCGTAGNTGCGAATGATTTAGATACTGAAAAATTTTCAATAGAATGGCGATCAACACATAAAAGAATTCGTTTGCTTAGAAAACTTTACTCAGCACTTGTTAAAATTCTCCTCCTCTCATTGATCTAAAATCCAACTCTCAATTCGATCCTTATATCAGGATATGCATTTTGCCAGTTATTCACACGACTATCCTAATTATATGCTGAATTCAAAGTTCACGAAAAAATTCTATTGTGAACTTGAGCAATCTGCAAAAAAAGGATCCTAAAACGTCCTAACTGAATTTCATCAGTAAGATTTTATGAAAATCTAGAGAAAAAACGACATTCTGGACAAAGCAAGACAATTCTTCCGAAAGTTTAACACACCCAGCAGAACGTTTTAAAAATTCGACTTATTCTTGAAAACATCTGTCCAGGGTCCTAAACACTTACAATGAAAATTGAAATATAACTGATATCGATCAGAGATCTTATAAGAGAATTTTCTCACATTTTATCAGCGTAGAATTTTAAAAAAATCTCATCATTTCCTCGCTGTCAAATTAGACGAGATCGCTAAAAGAGCCATGATTGAATCCTTTGCATAGAGAATTCTACACGTTTTCGCCTCGTTCAAACGACTTTGTCTCTTAAGATCTGTTGAAATCCATGATGTTGAGTTCGATCTCTAGAATTCGGTGGCTTTTATTATTAAAAACGAAAGACAAACAAAAACCATTTTAATTTCGACCCGTGCAGCACATGTTAGAAAACCAATGATCCAATAGTGATAATTATAATTGATGACTGATGTTATAATTCATTTCTAGAAATATCTAGATGGTGTCATCTTTCGAAGAAAGATA
>OENT01003499.1:0-12088 GCA_900239685.1 Rotaria macrura | reverse complement strand
TCTTTTCCTGGATGAAGAGTATATACAAGATACAATGCAGTTTATTTGAAACCAAATGGAGCAGAAGAACCAGTTTGCGATAAGCAGCTAAAAACAATTCACCACCTCAATTTCAAGTAAGCAAATATTTTTTCTTGTTATCTAAAACTACTATTGTTAGAAAGAGAAATCATCATTTTATGCCGAGTAAAGTAGTATAAAAATAGCACCCCATTATGATTATATTTGGAAAGCATGGCCTGAGGTTCTATAACAATCCCCGTTTATTGTGTGAGAAATATAATTTAATTGCTCAAGTGAATCTAAAAGAAAGAAAGAAAACCTTTTTTCATATTTTTCGATCAGTTTTTTGAAAGACAATCTGCCAGAGTTGTTATTTGATTTTAGCCTACATTTTTAGAATATCGAACTAAGGCACTATCTAGAAATGTTTGAAAATGAAGTTAAAATGTTCATGATGATTCTAGCATATTTGAAAATTTATTCTTCTTATAGTCAAAGTATATTTTGTCATACCTCCACAGTTCAGTGCTACAATGCACTTAATCAAAGATATTTAAATAATATAATTTGTTATCAAAATGATCGTATATGCAACGGAAAGTGTATATCATATTCATCATGATTTGCCTGTATTCATAAGATTTGTACGAACGATAACGTAATACTGTGCACTGTTCTAAAACGAGATACACTCATACAATGGTACATGCTATGATACAGAGTTAGGACTTGAGCATTGAGTAAATGGTTTCCTGCAGTGTATTTCAAACCGCAAAAATGTTCGCTATAATTCAACTACACACGCGCTCGTCTCAATGATACTATCTATAATCGAGGACTAGATGTATTTCTTACTGACTATGATTCATATTTTGGTTGGTCTATTACTCCATCACGTATCCAATGCCATAATCCTTCAAATGAACGATGTATAAATCGTGCACTTTGTTCGAAAAGTGGTACTTGCAACAGGTAGAGTATTATTGGATCTGATACATACAATCAATTATGTGACTATGACATGCATACAATTTGTAATGTTACTAGCACTTATGAATATTATCATCGATGCCAAATACACATATGCAATGCGTATTATTTGATACAATGATTCGTCAGCGCATCAATGGAGTTGTTGCAAGTATTGATGGAACATATGGCAATCAGTGTTACGATTCTGATTATGTAGTCTGTGACAATGAAAGTCTTTGTCAGGTGGGTAATGAACTATGTGAGATAAAATATGACCTTTATTCAAGCGAAACTATTGTATCATCTCGATTAAGATGTTTTGATCTGAAATAATAAGCAAGCTTTGATTATACATTTTGTTATAATGGCAGTGTATGTGAAGAACACTGTATAATTGTATATAATTCAAATTGTCAAGTGTGTGCTAATGGTGCAATATCTAATGTTCAAAATTCATATCATAATTATAAGCCAAATCAGATTCCTTTATGTAATGGCTCATGTTTTGATGCTCGAAGTCCACCTATTGAGCATTGCGTTAAGAGTGCTTTGAAATGCATATCAAGTTGTTCTAGCGTTTGTTATGATGTAACTGCCCATGTTTGTATCAACAAGACTATATGTAACGTTAACCAAAATCTTAGCCAAACCTATTATAGACACGTTCGTTATGATCCTCTAACGCACAAATGCTTGAATGATACGCCATGTGACATCGGATATGATTGTTGCTATACTCGAGGTTGAGTGTGGGTATCTGCGATTTGATTGAGTCTTCTCTACAACAGAACAACCCACATTCATGTCGATCGAACCATGGTTTTAGTTTTTTCTGAAAAAATGTTTATATCGAGAAATAATCGAGATAAATGGACCAATCAAAGTACATGAACGCCCATAGATAATTCGATACTAAATCGATGATTCACCTGGATTTGACCGTATACTTAAAGAAAGAAACAACAACAAGTCTAGCATTTATGATACATAATAATGAATCAATGCTTAGGGCCCTAGTCGAACATCTTGTAAGCAAGATCTTGACCAAGATCTTGGGTACAGATAAGTGAACAGATCTTGAAAATTTAGGTACAAGATAATACGATTACCTTGTACCAAGATCTTATTACAGATCTTTTGTACAACTGTGTAAGATCTTGGTTAAAGATATGTAAGATCTTGGGTACAGATGTGTAAGATCTTTGATACGTACTAAGATAAAACGTGTTGCATGTGCTGTGATCTGCGGCACCATGTATAGAGAATTCTGCAAACGTGGTTCGAACCTATCGTGCAGCGCATTTTTATTTTTTTCTGTAAAAACGTATTAAGATGTTTTTTTTAATTTTTTTATTCTCCCAAACAATTCAAGCAAGTCAGATCTTGAAATTTGACTAGTTTTGCGTTGGCTGGATCTCCGTGAGACCACTTCAGGACAATCCTCTCCCAATCACCGATCGAGATCAGCATGTTCTCGAATAATTATTAATCGAGAAATAGTATTGAAAAAAATATTTTGAAAATGAATGTTTCCTATGGGCAATCATGTTGTTTAAATACGACTGTATGTGCATAACAGAACGATGAATGACTACTAGTCAGTATCTAAATATACGAATGATGTCGCTTTACGTTTTACTGAAGATCTTTTGAGAAGATAATAGTAAGCGATATCTTGTCCATGAACTTGCGAAGATCTTGGGTACAAATATATTTGATACAACCAAGATATGTAGATACAAATTATCTTTTCAAGATCTTGATAAGATCTTGCTTACCCGTCTCAAGATTTCAAGATCTTGCTTACAAGATGTTCGACTAGGGCGATATCAAGCGACAATTAATTTTTGAAAAGGACAACATATTGATAATATGGATAAGTCAAAATGGTAAATAGACAGACTATTGAATGTTCGTATGATTTCATTCTTTTCCCATATGTATGTTAGATACTGAATGAAAGATCGAAATAACTAACGAGGAAGTTTGCTCACCTGTAGAAAGTTATTGTCTCATCTCATATTCGGACTATATAATTAGGTCTCTATAAGATTAAGAAAATTATTAAAAACTTTGGGTTCATAGCCTTCTTATCTTAAGATTTAATATTACACATATTCGTTACCATTCACGCCATATCAGAGCAAAGAAACGGTATGTTTTATTAGCTATGAGTTTTCTTCTTTAGCTGCAGAATAACGGTACTGAATCAATCTAACAATATCTTTAGAGTCTCAGAACATGCTGACAGAAAAAATTTGATATGTGATGTACCAAAATTTAGGTTCTGTGTTCATCAAAGAACAATTTTTTGACACGAACATAGACTCGAACTCATTTATGCTCTTCTTAACAGAGACCAAAACGAATAGAAAATTTCGATTGTATTTGATTCCTTTTCGGTCTCTGTTTCTTAATGGCATTGAGATTTGCCTGCAATCAATATATGAAGTCAAATGCCACTCCGATAATTAGGGATGCTTCATTATAAGTTTTGTTGGAATAATATTAATAGAATCATGATTTGATTTCAGATTAAATATAATAAACCTTCTGGACATCAATATTTTATTATGGCTGAAAATCGTTCTGAAGCACCACAAATAAATAATAAGGTACAATCAATGTACAGAAAATATAGTTAGTAAGAAAAATAAAATTCCTTTTTCTTTATCTTTTTAGTTGTCATCATTATCAAAAGATGAACTAATTGAGATAATTCATGCATTTCAAAATGAACAAGCAAAGGAAAAAACAATTTATATATCTAATGAAGAGGAAGAGGTAATTAAAAGCATCTTTCATTTCTATAAACTTTTAAAAATAGCTGATTGATGGTGCGTATTTGGTGAAATAGAAGAACTGTTTGTAAAAACAATGTAGATGAAAAAGTTCAATTCACTTGGCTTCAAGTTCTTTTTGGGAAATCTGTATTGAAAATAAAACATAAGTATATATAGAGCAAAATATTGATTTCCATCACTTTCACAAGCAGTTCTTTACCTATAAAGGAGCTGGTTCATCAATTAGGTTTTATAGAAAGAATTTTTCAACAGTTTTTTTCAACTAAATTTGACTTCACAAAAGTTTAAAATACACACAAGGCAACCGATAGTGCACAGAGTGGGAACAGAAATCATCCTTTTCTTCCTATTAAAGTCAATTACTGATCAATTATATCTGGCGGTCAAGATTAAATCGAGATTCTAGTGTTTCGAAAATAATTAATGTTCGGGGTGTGGGTGTGGGTGTACATCTTCTTGCCACAGATATACCCATAACGAGAATCGGTTTCTTTACTCTTGCACTGTTTCTAAGAGTTATATTTGCTCGACAAAAGTTACGACAATCAATCGAATGGAAGAAGTATCGAAGAATGATCATACAACTGCTGAGCACATCCACCATCTATTTGATCTTTACTACACCATTCTCACTCGATCCTATTGCACAAGCTGCAGGAGTACCATCCATGTTAAAAAAACGATGTTTCTCCGAACGTTTTGACTTACTGGACATTTGGCGTTCCTATACTTGTGCCATTTGTTATTTTATTGTTATTTCCGAAAGTCAAAGAGAAATTCGAACCACGGCTCAAATGGTGCGGCTTATGTCGAGTGGTACCAACCACTTGAAGCAACGTGCATTGGATTAAAACGAATTTGACATCAATAGGAGAAGAAGATCAGAAACTCTATTCATACTTAAAAGACTATGCACATACATGCGGACTTTATAGACCAAAGTCAAACATATGGTGAGCAATGTCTAGAAATTAGTTGCTATTCAGAAGTAATAGTTCAATTAAAGTCCTTTTCATTTCGACACGATAATTTACGTTATACATTCTTTTATTTACTTTCTATGTAGTCATCAAATCATCTTGAGGATTTAGAGTAATCATGAAAATAGGTGCATAACTGAAAGGTTTGCCCCTTCTGTTGTCATTTTCAGAGATAGATTTCTTTTTTCAATCTGAAATAAGAGACTGTATACGTATTATACGATATCGTTTATGATAAATAAAGTCCATCTGTATCTCATGAAATCAGTAAATATTGCATCAATACTATCATTCATCAAAATTTAACAGTTTCCAAAAGAAATCAGAGACTAACTAATTTAGAAAATGTAATCATAGGATTCTAGATACGCATTATTTTCTTGTTTGTTTTTGCTTCTGTCATAGAATCATTCTTCATCAAAATAAAAACTAGAAAATACATTTTCATCATATCGTTCAATGTCAATTGATCGTATGAATTTTGTTTTTGGCAATAAAATTTTATTTATCATTTTATGATGATACTCCAATAATTGCACAGTTCTTCATTAGTTTCATTCATTTCTGGTTTAAAAGAACTTAAATGAATATGATTGAAATTTGAGAAGAAAAGATATTGACGTGTAAGAGTGGGTAAGGGTGACCTTTTATCTTTATTTCCTTTATACTAAAGGATAAAGATAAAATGGAACCTTTATCTTTAGACAATAAATGATAAGTTCGTTTTTCAATTATTTATGCTCATATTCTAAAGATAAAGGATTCACTTACCTTTATTTGGCAAAGTAACATTGAATGATCACCCGTTGGTGTGGCTATTTGTAATCCGAACCCATACTCACACTCAGACGACAATTGATCACATGAACTGAACTTCTGTCCGATGAAGGTTCAGCGACCATTCCTGACAATAATCAGAATTGGATTTCACTTGATCGATTCATTTAATATCAACGAATTAGCCATGGGATAACTTGGAAGCCCACCCTCCCCACAGCATTCAAGAAAAACATTCTTATTAGAAACACGGATAAAATCATTTTGAACAAAACAATGGTTTTCCTTCACTATCTTGAATCTGCTCTTAAAAACTTCTGCCTAAATGTTTACTTGAAACAAAATATTTGTCTGGAAAAATTGTTGCAATCGGACCATTATGTCAACGTAGCTGCTGTATAAATTCTTTTCCCGATCGAACTTGTCAATGTCACGTTCACTCTGAATGTTTACTCTTAATAAACATTATACGCACTCTGATCATCGAAATAGAAATATTTTCTCCCGCTCGATATTTAATCGTGGATCATGAGGGGTAAAGGTTTTCTATCAGGTACTTGACTTCAGTGCAGTATTCATCTTTAAGGTATTTGCAAATGCTTGTCTAATCTGGTTGGAAAAGGCTTCTACCAATCGTTATGATACATACCGATGGTGCAATGATCTGTTATTCTTCTTTCTCTACAAGCACCTTTTTTCTTTCTACCTAACGACAAAACATTCACCATTCATTCGGCTCTTTACGACAAGATCATATGCGGTTCTGATATAACTCATGCCGATCTTGTTTTCTCTGTTCTTTTTCCATTTATCTGGTTATTTTAGCAAGAATATGACTAATGGACGCCTTTTTTAGAAACAATGACATGATAAGATTCTTCAAAAATACAGCATTATAAAAGTGATTGAAACCATGGAAGTTTTAATACTGTCTGAAACTTCATGGATACTATCGAACGATACGGAGTTATTTGTTAAAAATAACTTGATTTTACAATTCCTTTCTCTTCTATAAGCAAGCAAGTCAGAAAAAATATACATGCCTCGAAAAAGAATCGAACTTCATGTGCTCTGGTAGTATGCCAGATGCTAAACCACTCAGCTACGAGACACAAGTCATACACGCGCATTCTTTCGACTTGTATGCTTGTAGAGGAGAAAGAAAGCATAGAATCAAGTTATTCTTAAATGTCATCGATTGCACCACTTATCTGTAAGATCTGTTGGAAATATACCGTTGTTAGGTATTATTTCTGTTCTTTGATTTGGTATTTGCCAATCATAGCTGTTTTACAGGCCTATAAACACTTCGATTTTTTTAGTATTCACATTTTCATTTATCGAACAATGCAAATGAATCGCTATCGACTAATTCTTCTTCTCATTAGTCTACTATGGATTCCTATCGAGGCCGTATCGAATTCAAATGATAAAACCGATCTCCTTCCACAATCGATCATTGAATTAAAAAAATATTATGAAGTGGTGGAAAATTTAGAACAACGTGGTGTTTTAACAGAAAATCAAGCGACGAAAGAAAAACAATTATATATCGAATATGGATCAAAACTGATTGGAAAAGACAAATTATTAACAACCCAAGAATTTCTGGCGAGTGATAAACGTGAATCGATTATTTCATTTTCCAATGTTGTCGCTATTCTAGCTGGAATTATTGTTTTTATCGCCGGATCAATTTTTATAACAATTTTCGTCTTACCAAATTTAACTGATATTCCAATCCATGTTTGGGAAAAATTGTTTTACTTTCTTGCTTTTTCGTTGATGCTTTTGAGTAATCATTCATGGTTAGTCTTTCTTGGTTGTTTGGTATTCTTAGCTGCATTGTCTTTGACATTTACATTTCATCATTCTCGTCAAAAAGAAAATTTTTCTCAGACGATATCGTGGATATTATTTTTCACTTGGTCTATCGTCGCTTTGTATCAACAAAATCGCGAAGCTGGGTATTTGGCTATTATGGCATTAGAATCTGCCTTAGGTTTTGTCATTATACAAGGAGAATTGATAACATCGGTTGGATTTGAAGATGAAAAACTCATACCTAGTGGAACATTATCGTCGTTCTGCCTAATAATGATCGGAAGTTTTTTACATTTCACACGAGTAAATTTCTTTACTATTCCATTTACTCGACCATTATTATTCATCGGTACGTTTGTCTATTTCATTGGACTTATTATATTATCCTCTCGATTGTATTACAAAGAGCGTAAAAATGAAGATTTATTCTGGTTATTACAAGTGGTTTCATTTCTCAGTGGATTATCATCGGTGTTGTTTGGTTCAATGTTTGATATTCCTTTTATTCAAGGTATAGGAGGGACGATGTTTGCCTTTTGGTTATTAGAAAAATATGCTGAAATTGTGTCTTGGGAAACGACATCGACTGTAGCTACTAGTCTATTTGGTTTCGGAATATTATTATATGGATTCGCGTATTTCTTACGAGCTTTTCCACAATTTTTTATCTTTAGTAGTTTCGTGACAAAATAAAATTGGTTTTTGATTGTAATGTTGTCGTTTGAGTATTTTTAATTTTATTTATTATTTCAATAAAAGACTCTATTCATCAGATTTTTTTTCTTGCACTTTGATTAAATACTCTATCATCGTTTAAATCATATATCTAGAACAGAGATAAACAGGACAGCTAAAACATCACCCATCTATCAAATGTGTAATTAAGAAACCGTCTTATGAAACGAATTTGTCAAATTCTTAATCACGACACCATCTTGATGAATAGTAGCAAACCACGCAAATCATTTCCAACAATTAGCACTATGAATTTTAAAACAATCTTTAATTTTGTTAACATATCATTACATCGAGGGTTAATGAATTATCCTCAACATCTAACAAAATATTTTCTACATCCTCGTTGACATTAGGGGTGTAACAAACCAACAGCCTTGGGGTTCGATACAAAACTGTTTGGGTTTGTTTTCAACTGGGATTTAGATTCGGATTTAGATTTTGAGTTTGATCTTAAATTACCAAAATACAATGTAACTTGTTAAGATAAATTCTCAGAAGGGTGTGGGTCTGGTTGTTGCTGTATTGTGAAGACCCCTAGAACAACACTCATACCCTCTAAACGAAAACATGAAAGAAAAAAGAAAAAACTAACTGTTTGTTCAATGCATAAAATGACCAGTGAATTTTTTCTTTCCTCCTTCCTTTGTTTGTTTCTTCATCAGTTGCAAAAGATGTGAAAATCTATCAAAAGGAAAGCAGTACTGAAATACAGTAACTATTACTATCTTGAATGCATTGCAAGATAGACAGATGAAAGTCTGAAGTAAATTTTTACTTTTCTCAAAATGTTCATGATCACAGGATTGGCAGCTGATACAGATAATATTTACTTCAGAATACTTCAATATACGAAAACTCATAGCATGCTTAAGCTGCTTACAAAGGGAAGTCACTAGGAATACCACCTAGTTAATGTCACTTGAATATGATTAATTTATTTGAAAGTCATTTAAGAGAATTTATCTATAAAACTATGAATGATTTATATTAAATGATAAAATATTTATTTCAATACAAGGTAACATTATTTAAATAAAACAAAAACAAATTATCAGTTTACTATTTTAATCCACTTGATTCAATTTCAATAAACTTTTCTTTTTATTTTTCTTTAAAAGTATTTGAATATTTCAATTATATACTAGAATTTAATGCTATTACTAATAAAATTCACAATATATTGTGCTGTACATTCTTTCTCTTCTCTTCTCTTATTTAATGTCTAGATTTTGTTTCCCAAACTATCTCATTCAATCATTAATGCTAAAGACTTTATCGTTCCCGCTTGACATAAGATGTTCCATAGTACATCGCTTTCTTATTCATTATTGATAAATAACTGTCATATAACACTAATTTCTTTTTTTAATGTGATGTAAAGTAATTTTAATGGTAATTTCTGTTCTATAGGTTAACAAGTTGCGTCTGTCTAATGATAGATCGAGTCCGTTTTATGGAACTATGTCGGGTCTTGATATTTCTTTGAAGCGTTATACATTTGAATAGAGTATATCGATATTTTTTCCTATGTCCACAAGCAATCATCTGTACGCATTCGAACTAGAGATAGGTACGGCTCGGATTTTTTAATTTTCAACCGAACCAAATCCGTTTCTATTCCACTTTTGTATAAGTGAATTGATGTGATTTTATTCCTTTTTTTGTTCCCTAGCGAGTATCACCAAGAAACAAGATGAATAACTTTGTGTATTTGATAAGGAAGAGATATTTACTAAGTATTGAATTCGATGAGTACTTGTTGAATTCGTGTTCGAAAATAAGCCGAAGTTTCAAAAAGTATTTTACAGGAACATACGCAAAACCAAACTTAAATTGTATTTGAATCATAAAAAATAATTCTAGTGCTTACTTTTTCATAATCTATTGATCCTCAGTCCAAGCGAGAGAACAAAGGGGAATTTCATTGATTCATAATGAATAGTTTAAACAAGAAAATGATAAAATTGATGAAAATTTTCCGAGCATGTAGATGCGGACCGCTGGGTGGGAATGTGGATCAAGTTTTCTTCAATACAGGCATCGAAATTTTAATTCTTGTTATGTCGTTTAATTAGATTTTAAAGATACCTCATGATGCTACATTGATCATTAGCTGAAGCACGTCGTATTCCGAGTGTAGAAGAAGGGAACATTCATTCGTTTTACCACCGACCCACACTGTACACCTATTGCCTTATTAAGTAACGCTTCCATTGACTTAGGTTAGTTGAGTAAGAGAAAATTGATGTTTTCGATATCTTCGATTTATAGTACTTATATTCTATTGAAGTGTTTATTATGTTTCAAAAAAAGGCAGAAGGCTTTGCTTGGAGGCATATAAAACAAAATTCTAGCTTCTCCTGTTCTATAGATCATTATATACGATTGCAATAAGAAAACCAGGCTATTGATCATATGCCATTAGGTTTCACGCTCATATATGTTGAGGTTATAACTTGCGTTAAATATGCGTAGATTTTGATAAACAAACGTTCTTCTTGAATATTTATGCGTTCCGAACGGCCCTACATTGGTGGATGAAGGAAAATTGTGATTAATAAGTATTGAGCGCGATCATAGTAGCTTCGTTTATAAAATTATACTGATTATCTATCGATATGAAAAAATTGTACTTTATAATTAGATAATAACTATCAGATAATTCAATATCTAGGAATATTTGTTGGAACGAATCCCAAATTGTCATGAAAATGTAAGTCTGGTTCTTAAAAAAATTCTGTCGCATTTTGAATATTTATGCTAAGCGTCAATTCGAGTAAATAAAGCGAGTTCGACAATAAAAAACATTTTAAAATAGATAAACAAGTATAAAATAGTACTATTTCATTCAGAAATATTTTGGAATAAACAATCATCGTAATTGTGTTTGTATTGGATCGTCTTTTCACATACCCTATGTTATTGAGTATACATTTCGAATCATTGATATTGAAAACTTTGATTTGTTACTGTTTCATCACACATATGAATAATGTAATTTAAAATCACGTTGTTGCTACGTAGAAAAGATAAAAAAGCCTGATAAACATTGATTTTCCATTAGCGTGTCCTGCGAAATGAATCTGATACTAATTGAATGTGCATATGTCTTATTCTGTCAAGTGTGCCATGCATGATGTGATGACTGATTGTGGAGATGATTTTTTTTATTGCAGGCAAAATATTTGAATTATACGCAAAACGTATCAAGGGAACAACTCAACACTTGATTTGTGGTCTTCAGATTTAACCGATCAGGATATGAAGATTAGGGTGCTGCATTAGAATGTAATAGCGTAAGAGATGATTGCTTCCTTTTATTATATAGCCTTTTTCGATTTCATCTATGAAGCATCGTTTTGAGGAGACAGCATCATACTAATATCAGATGTCGACTATTGTAGACAGATTCCGAACCCCAAACGATTGATTTATTGTAAATGTGAATCGATGACTTAACTAAGAAATAATTGCATATGAATGTTGCTAACTTTTTTCTATCATGCTATTCTTGATGCAGCAACATGTCATGTCACTCTCATTCTAGTACATAATTGAATGATTTCAAACTGTATTCGAACAGTATATGAAGAACACAAACTGTTGACTTCCATGAAACTAAACATAATGGATTAGAATTTTACCCACGAGTTCATTAATACCGACGCTTTTATTCGGTCTCTATACATTTGAATCGATTCAGAGTGCTGTGCTATGTTCGAATTAATGCACTTCAAATCGATTCAAATTTGTTAGTATGAAAGGATGCCTGAGAAGTCAAAATTTCTGTATATGTACTTAAAGTCAAAAGAAAAATAGTTTAACATTGTGGAGAAAATCTATCCTATTGTTTGATTTTCATCAATAGTGTAATCCAGACTTTTCCAACTTTTTTTCTGTTGATAATTTTTAATAGAAACAAATAATATGTTGAAGCTAATCCAACGAATTATTATCTTTTCATTTTTATGCCAGTTTTTTCTTTACAAA
>OENT01003498.1:0-12093 GCA_900239685.1 Rotaria macrura | reverse complement strand
TATTGACATTTTTCTGAACATGTTTTTTTTTCCGGCAAAATTAGGATCACCGACTCTACTCCTTTTATATCTTTTCGAACTGCATACACACCCTCAATACCCAGTCAGACAAATTATGAAAAAAAAGGCGTATAAACGCGTCGAAAATTTAACGTAAGAAACATCGTCGAAAGCGCACATTTCTACGCGTTCATAACGCGTTAAAGTTCTAAACGAACATTTCTTCGTTCGAAAAATCTACGCGTTTTTACGCGTATTTTTTTTTGTTTGTCGTACTTGGTTAGTCATCAAGAATTCTTCTGTACTGTTACATTGTTTGTTATCTGCTGATAATACCTTGCTTCTATTTAATTTATAATCACTTAGTGAGATTATCGAACTTACTGCGTTACCCAAGATTCGATCCCAAGATGTTCCGAATGAGGGTCGAATGTGTTGTCCATTCGACTAGTCTTACAAATATAAGTTGAATTGAAAATACTATTCGAACGGGATAGAATTAGGCGCACAGAAATGAATTTGATCGTTTCTTGGGATGCCTCATCAAATTGAGACTTAAGCATGCATTATCTGCGTTTGAGCTATCCTGAGATAGAAAAAAAAACTAATATTCATCTAAAACATATGCTTATATTTCTTTAGATGATTAATGAATTTTTTTCATAATTGTTTTTTAATTATTTTAACATACACTTCGAAAACAGTATCCTCTGAACATATTTTGAAAAAATCAATCAATAAAATTTTGAAAATTCTTTAAAACAATATATGTAAGTATCTAAAAGAAAACATGCAGTTTTTCTAGATGCATTTGAAAAAATCCATGAATAAGTTTTAAACATATTTTTTGGAATTTCGACATGATATTTTATTCAAAAAATAAATGTTAATCTAATATATTACATCTTTAGTTATTAAATATCAGGATAACTCTTTGTTCCCAAAATATATCTGTTTTACCATAAATGAGCATATTCGTGTTTCAGTAGAAATGAGAATTCTACGGAATTCAAAATATGCTATTGGTGGATTTCAATTTCTACCAATGGATTCGCTGGGTAAGAATGAAAATCGGCCACTCCAAAGATTTCATTCTCAATGGACTAAAAAGACAAATCATGAAATTCTGCACAGTTCTGTACGTTTATTTTAGTTTTTGCTGAGTGCAAGAAACTTTTCGTAGATCAAATCAAAATAAACGTTGTACGTAATAAAACTTGTTCATAGACCAAGTCGTTAAATCTCGTGAAATGAGAGTTGCAAACGGATAGAAACACATAAGTGAGAAAAAGATCCACATATTTTAACTCTTAAATAATGCAACGTGTTCAAAAAATCTTCAAAATGTCGCTTTAACAAACTTTTAACGCCGTTGGAACGCGGTATTTCCAGACGTTTCTCTGACTGGTTAGTGTATAATTTTCACACAGCACAAAACGAACAAGAATTATGTCCATAACAATCAAAATTATTGTATTGAAATATACATCAGAATTCCAACTAATCTGAACAACTGAATTCATACATCAACTTTAGATTATTGCTCAAAATGAAAAATAATGAGTAATAATTGAACACATTAAATAGCGTTAACACGAATACGCGTTAAAACACGCGAGAGATGATACGCGTTTAGCTACTTCTTGGAAAATACGCATTAAAATGCGTTTTTTCACACATATTTTCGCGCTATTACGCGTTTGAACGATCGAACGCTGTAAAACTCCGGAATTTTGTACGAAATACGGGTAAAAACGCATAAATTTACAAAAATCTAACGTAGTTTAACGCGTTTGGAATTTATAACGCGTAAAAATGCGTCGGAATATCGTAAAAACGGCGTTTCAGCGCTGATACGTCGTTTTAACGCAATTTTGACGCGTTTTTTAAAATAACATTGTCTGCCTGGGTAGTAACCACGGAAAAAAATTCTCTAAAAAAACGTGGTTGAATGCGTGGTTCAAAACCGCGGTTTCGAACGGTATTTCGAAGCGCGGGAATCAGACCGTTTATTCGTCTTTCCAAAAACAGTGAAAATCGCGGTTTTAAAAAACCGCATTAACGGTCTGACTCCCGCGTTTTTTGGAAACCGCTATATACCTGGATTTCTTGACACCGCTGTTCAGAGCGGTTTCTTAAGATGTACTTAAACTGAGAAAAAAAAGGAACCGAAATTATTTACACTTTCATAGTATTGTTTACTAACTACTTGCTACAGGTATTTTCAATAGGAAACTGTCATTCTTGCTAGTTTTGACGAAGTCGGCCAGTGAGCAATCTAATTATACATACTTTATTTATTTGTGGTGGAGGCTGGATTCGAGCACTAATTTTTCAGATATACCTCTACTTCTCCAAATTCGTAAATGACTACACAAACTACTCGATCATATTTGTGCACACAACTCTAACAGCGAATCTTCCTTCTAAGTTGATCGAGCAAAGTGAAAACATTGATTATATGAATTTTTTTAAGATTTTTAATTGATTGATTACAATCAATAAAATCGAAAAAATTTGACAAAAATATTCAAAAGATCACAAAAATCACAAAAAAATTAAATCAGGAAACTCAAAAGACTCTATTTTAAGCTGTTTCAACCACCCAGGATTTAAATTCTGAACAACAAGTATACAAAACTTTATCACGTTCATCGAATCATCGATTTTTGTTTGATTTTTAAATTTCACAATTAATTGAAAATTAAAAAAAATCAGCTGTTCCGGGCTTCACTGCCAGCCTTTTGCACTGATACCCTCTCAAAGGATATCCACGTTACGACAAAAAATGATTAATACAATTGAGCGACACACTCTCCTGGCACAGAAACTCAGCAGGGAGTCTTTTTTCTCAGTTGGACATTTCATTTCGCTGTCAGACGTTATTTTAAAACAATGTTTGTTTTCGCAAAATAAATTTCACATAAGAGGGACTGATTCGCGGCTACAGACAAACGATATTAGGAGTACTTCATTCGATCTGAAACTATAAGGTTGGATGCCAAAGTTAAAATTCCGAGAATCTCCTTGTCCGAAAGATCAGACTAACAGGTTTCCGGAATATCGCTGTTATAATGGTATTTCCTACGGTTCTCACAACCGGATCTTACCGCATTTCCGAATATCGCATTTACAATGTTGTTCACAGCGGCTTCGGGTAACCGCGTGTAACCGCGTTTCCAAATATCGCGGTTATAATGGTATTTCCTACAGTTCTCAAAACCGCATGAAGCCGCATCTCCGAATATCGCTGTTATAATGATCGTTCCTGCGGGTTCTGAAAACCGAATTAAACCGCATTTCCGAATATCGCGTCTACAATATTGTTCACTGTGGTTTCGGGTAACCGGGTGTAACCGCGTTTCCGAATATTGCTGTTATAATGATCGTTCTCGCGGTTCTGAAAACCGCATCAAACCGCATTTATATTGTTGTTCACTGCGGTTTCGAGTAACCTCGTGTAAATGCGTCTCTGAATATTGCTGTTATAATGATCGTTCTTGCGGTTCTGGAAACCGCATCAAACCGCATTTATATTGTTGTTCACTGCGGTTTCAGGTAACCGCGTGTAAACGCGTCTCCGTTTATCGCTGTTATAATGATCTTTCCTGTGGTTCTCTAAACCGCATGAAACTGCATATCCGAATATGGCACCTACAATGTGTTTTGCTACGGTTTCGCGTAACCGGGTGTAACCGCGTCTCCGACTATCGCTGTTATATGGATCGTTCCTGTGGTTCTGAAAACCGCATCGAACCGCATTTCCGAATATCGCGTCTACATTGTTGTTCACTGCGGTTTATGGAAACTGGATCGAACCGCATTTTCGAATACCGTGGTCTTCGTGTAGGAAACTGCGTTTAGTTTAAAGCGCAGCGAGAAAAACCACTTTTAACCGCCTTTTTTTTTAGTGACAGTTTGATTTCTTAGTGAAAACCGCGGTGGACTTCGATTTTTCCCTAAAACGTTTTTTGTGGGTAGAAGTAGAGTCGCAGTTGAGAGATTTGAGAAGTTTGACATGAAGGCACTAGTTCGCTAAGCAGTCGCTATGTTTATGATACAAGATAAATGATAAGAGGTCGACTGTATTGTTGATTATGTGTTTTGTTTGCACTTCGTAAATAGAGTGCGAGAGAGATAAGATACATACCGAAATATTTTATTTCTGAATGTTGACACTGAAGATATAGAAGTCGTTTTACCCACAACTAAGAAGTAATTCTAAACAAAAGTAACGGACACGAAATTGTTATTATCCGAAAGAGCAAAGTCTTGAAGTCTTAATACATTGATTCAGACACATATACGCTGAGATTTCATCCTGCACTATTTCAGCAATTATCCTCCTAATGTTATCCTCATTATATATTTACAAATAGAATGCTTCGTGAAACACTGATCCAATAAAAAACGCATCAGTAACTCTCGCACCCTACATTTAGTATCACAAAATTCAACCCTGAAACGTTGATTACTCAGTCCTCTATCATACACATAATAGTCAACCTTTGCTGCTTCGCAACGATTCAAAAATCTTTGTTCAAGGGATTGCATGTCAAATAGAGAAGTACAAACAGTTTATCAAGCACTTGATATGACAGATGACTCCCAAATTCAAGAAGAATCCCCTCTTTCTGAACTAGAGCAAGAATTGGTCTATGCACTGAAGAACTTAAAGATCTTGGACGCGGCTGATTTATCAGAAAAAATTCAACGAACTAAAGAACGCATCAATGTCTATCGAGAAAATGACAGAGAAGAAGATGCCAAAAAGGAAACGCAGACTTTGATGCAGTTCGAACATTTGGCTATCTTAGATGACGAGATTACGAAATTGAAATCCATTCAATCGGTTGAAGATAGCAATAATGTGATGAAAGTTTGTCAGCTCGCAGAAGAGTTGATCGCTGGACTGGCGAAGTTAAAGATTGTTGAGGCGGATAAGTGGTCAGAAAAAATTCAATCGAGTGAGCAATGTACCAAAGACAGCCGAGAATTCAACAGAGACGAAGATTCGGAAAAGGATGTGCAGGTTTTGATGCATTTGAAAAATTTGACGCTCTTAGATAACACAATTAAGACATTGAAATCCACTCAATCGGACGAAGACAGTAGTAATGTGATGGAAGCTTGTCGGCTCGAACAAGAGTTAATCAACGGACTGGTGAAGTTAAAGGTTAATGACACGAATAAGCTATCAGAAAAAATCCAACGGACTGAACAATGTATCAAAGATTATCGAGAAAATGACAGAGAAGAAGATGTCGAAAATGAAATGCAGACTTTGATGGAGTTAAAATATTTGGCGTTCTTAGATGGCAAGATTAGGAAACTGAAATCGACTGAAGGCAGAAGCAGTCTTTTAGAACCGTCTTGGCTGGAACAAAAATGGGTGAGTGGGTTTATAAAATTTAAGGTTCATTGCGTGAATAAGCTATCAGAAAGTATTGACAGACTGAGCAATGTATCTAAGACTATCGAGAAGATAACAGAGTAGAAGAGACTGAGAAGACATTTCAGATTTTGACGCTGTTATATATATATTTATATATGTCAAACCTCAAACTTGAATACTATTGTTGAAATTGCTTCAAATATTGAGATATTCACTCAATCTTGGCTTGTCAGGAAGGTCATTATTAATTTGAGATTTGTTTTGAAATTTGTTATTTCTCTTCCTATTTTAATGAAAATTTTTGTTTAGTGACGTTTCGTCAACGATGTTGACTTCATCAGACTATTTATTTGTAAAATGACATGTCGTATAAAATAAGTGCATCTTTAACATATACTATTCTATTGATAGTGGAACGAACGAAGAAAATTCCGAAAGAAAAATAACTTCGTCCAGTATCGCCGTCTTGTTCGTTCCACTATCAATAGAATAGTATATGTTAAAAATGCACTTATTTTATACGACATGTCATTTTACAAATAAATAGTCTGATGAAGTCAACATCGTTGACGAAACGTCACTAAACAAAAATTTTCATTAAAATAGGAAGAGAAATAACAAATTTCAAAACAAATCTCAAATTAAAATATTCACTCAATATAAAAATGGCATCTCGCACATTGAAGATGCCACTCAACAGAAATGAGATAATATCTGAATATTTGAAGTGACTTCAATAATTGAATTCATGTGTCAGTTTCTTCGCTGCTGCCGAGAATAGGAGAAATGCCACCAGGCTCACCTATGTTTACAAAGTAAGGAATATGCAGATTCATGGGTACTGGAACGTAGGATTGAAAATCTCAAAAATAAACAGCAGGGAGAAATCGAGAGCACACCAAGACCGAAAAAAGTGTCTTAAAATCTAAGCTTAAGAAATTAGATTTAGGGATTCAACATCATTCGCTTCTACTAAGCATACCAAGGGGGAAACAGCTGATTATTGATTAGATATGATTATTAGTGATTATCAGTGATTAGTGTTGATTATCAGTGATTATGAGTGATTAGTGTTGATTATGAGTGATTAGTGTTGATTATGAGTGATTAGGTAATCACTCATAATCACTCATAATCAACACTAATCACTGATAATCACTGATCAGCATTTTCAATCAATAATCAGCTGTTTCCCCATTGAAGCATACACATCTCATATGAAGATCGTTTACAAACCAAAAAAAAATATGAAAATCTTTTACTTTTATCTCAGGAACAATGCAAAACTTTTGAGGATAGATTAAGGCAGCTCTAATTAATTAAGAAATGATACGAATATCTTTTGTTGTCACGTTCCTGTATTTCACCCGAAGAAGTACGTTGACTGCAGAAGCAAAATCCGACATTTGCTGAACTACTTGATGAAAGGATCAAGGAGATGAAGAAAATGATTGTTGAATGCTTAAAAACCACAAACAGTCATTTGATTTCAGCAGGAATTTCGATGACTTCACAGCGAATAATGCGCTGTTATAAATCACACTGTGCGAAGAAAGAAACGATGATCCCGGAAAAAACATACAGACGAAACTAATCAGAATTTACAAAAGTATATAAGTGAATATTGCAGTTTTCTTCAGCAAGACACTGATCGAAAATTCAAAGTACTGATTACTACAAAGAAAGAAGTTCATTTTCATGATTGCCAAGATTTAGAAATGCGTTTACAACAACTGTCTTCTCTGAAGACGTATCAGCGTGTTTTTCTATTTATTAATGGAGCCGAGGATATAGATCGGTTGCATAAATAGCCTTCAAACTGTCATCGTAAATTGAGTTTGCAATTGGGCCAGCACAAAGCTGCCAGTAGAAATAGAGAACTACGTAATCAATTACAACTTGTAAAAGCGTCAAGTTACTCAGCCCATTTCTGTGCAGGTGTTTTTACAGTTAATGCTTTGAGGAACTTTACACAACAACTATCAACTAGAAATAGATAGAATGTGTAGAGTTGGTTACAGAACAGTGTTAGAGTACATATCTAAGGGGAGACTATGCTCATGCAGAGATATGGAATTATCTGATATTTATGGCAAGCCATTGCATCCATGAGAGAGTCAGGTGACATAAAGTATGATTTCCAGAACTCTTTAAACTTTCTTCATGAACTAATTTATAGAGAAGATAATAAAGAACAACTGATCATCATTAAAGAAAATAGAGCCAAAATTCGAGTTGCTGCCAACCGGCAAGCAATGATGAATATGCTTGAAAACTAATTTTGGGAGAAGTGTGAAAAACTCGATGTAACTATTAGTGAGACATTGTTCGGCATTGTTTGGACAGGACTTCAATCTGTGGAAGAATGGATCAACTCGAGGAATTTTGCAGAGACTGAGTAGGGAATGTAGAAACTTATTCGCATAAGACGCAAGGAAGGAAAGTATTCAACTGTAGTTTTGTACTTTCTCGTTTTTTTTGTACCCATTTTTAAGCCAGGATCTTCAAAATATCTCGCAAGTGGAGGTAAGAAGCGTTTCAGGCCGAATTATACTTCTGATCAATCAGCTAAACGATTTCGTGAGCGTACTCCAGAATTTTTCGTTCGCTTACCCGAGGTGGTGCCCATTTGTGCCCAACCGTCTCTGAATAATATCCAAGGAGAATTCCGCCGATTATGTGGATGGCATCGTCAAGGATTTCCGGGGTCTCATCCTGTATGCGCGCATAGTGGAAATTTTGAGATAATTTTCCAATCACCCTATACGGTTACTTGGAAATCGGTTGGTAAACGATACATGATGTTAATAGAGGAAGAAAATAAAGTGTACATGCTCGACCAGGGTTGTAATGTATTTATCGTTCATCAAATTACATTTCCAAGCGATGCAGAGTACACAAGTCATCTCAAGAACACATTAGTCGATGGCGAATTTGTAATTAATAATGTTGGTGGTTCAGACAAGTATAGCTTTTGGATCAATGATATTATCACTTATAATGGCCAAAAGGTGATCAAAGAACGATTCCCGAACCGTTTAAAGCTCATTTCTCAATCGATCGTCAATATACGAAACAAAGCCATTACAGAAGGTCACATTCAACAGAAAACGCAACCATTTTCGATACGAAACAAAGATTTTTTTCCTTTGCCAGAAGTAAACAAACTTCTTAGCAGGGAGTTTCGTGCAACTATACCTCATGAAGTTGAGGGATTGGTTTTCTTACCAGAAGAAGATCCCTACACACCTGGCGGGTGTCGGTGTATACTAAAATGGAAGGAAACCGAGACGATCAAGTTTAGATTGGAAATTTCGGACAATTCTTCAAAGAAAGGTGCAGTTTCACAGAAGAAAGTTTATCTCTTTCTCAATCGTCTGGGTATTCCGTTCGCGACGATGCATTACTTACCGAATTTGGACGAGTATCACAACAAAATTGTTTCATGTTCGTTCAAAGATAGACAATGGTACTTTCATCGGGTTCGTAATGATAGGCCATATCCTAATTCAATACCAACAGCTATAGGCGTTATGGATGCGATGCAAAGACCGGTAACAAAAGAAACGATTTGGAATTTAATGGCAAAACAATCAGAAAGCCATGTTTATAGCCATGATTCATCATCATCGACTACGTAGATATCAAGTCGGGGCTGAAGGTATTCGAACAAAAAAAACATTTTCTGGTATTTATTCAATAACACGAGTCACTTAGCTATTCTGCACTCTTGCTTGCTAACAATCGATATTTTGTCGACTTTAAAACTAACATGATTAATAAATAGGATGTGCTTCATTGAATAAACAGTAATATAGATTTATGAATGCGGGTGTTTGGTTGCGGGTGTGATTCGAGCAACCAGGATGTATTTTGACTCCGCTAAGAGTCTCTTCAAGTGACTTAAGTCTCGAGGTGGCCTCAATGAGTTGGGGTTAGGTTGCGTTGAAGTAGTATGAAATAAGTCATTTGTTTGCTGGTGAAATGGGAATAGATTAATTTTGATTCTGTACAATTAGGTGTTCCCATCTCGACGAAGTTTAGGTAGAGTATCTGTTGTTGTTTTGTTGCGTTCGGATTAATTTGCTGAGTTTGTGGGGCTTTTATTGGGCTGTTTAATGTAATAACTGCCGTGAAGAGTCAATTCTTTCGCAACTAAGCAATG
This sequence comes from Rotaria macrura, assembly GCA_900239685.1. NCBI lineage: Eukaryota > Metazoa > Rotifera > Eurotatoria > Philodinida > Philodinidae > Rotaria > Rotaria macrura. Next base: position 2,533 of record OENT01003498.1, on the reverse strand, counting down.
GGTCAACAGAAATCAATGCAGTGCCGATGGCCGGATGTAGGCTGAATGTGTAGTTGTCCATGACAAATAGAAGAATAGCCAAATTTACATCAATACCGATGATCCCAGCAACGCCGACACCCACACCCCCTCTCATAGCCCACACCCTATGTTAGTATTTTGCATGGATTTCATTCATCAAACATGCTTTGTTTTACTTTTACATAAACATTCTGCATTCACTCTTTTGGCCTCCTTCTGCATAGAATAAATATTCCAAAAGAATTTTGAAACAAAGGACATAAAGCAGAAAGGAACAGAATGAGAAATAAGTTTCCTTGTTTCAAAAGTAAAATACCCTACGTCAAAAAAATCCAGATATTGATCTTCCTAGATCTTATGGTGAACCTTCAAATAATCCAATACTTTCCGATAGGAATCCGTTGAATTCTGACAGATGTTGTGGGCTGTTGGATCCGCGAGTCGGAATATGTAGGAAACAGTAAGATCCGATGGATTTTTCTTATTTGAGTTGTCGAACCCAATATTGTTCTCAGGATCGGTCTTTGAGTAGACAGACTTTAGTTTCTCAAATAACAAAGCATAAATTAATATGATCCTAGAAATGTAGCTGTTGTTTTTCTTCGTTTAACTCATTTTCTTGTTTTCATATGTAACATCTGTTCATGTTCACGCGGAAACATAACATAAGAAACAAGAAAGGTAGCATACAAAATAAAAATACGAATTATTGAAAAAGAAAATTTCACATAAGCAACTGGCCACTTCACATACAAAAGAAAAAAAACATGATTTACATGTATTTTCAAAGATTCATAATTATCAGGATAAATTATGATCTGGAAATGATCATTGTGAAGAATTTTGCGTTCATTGGACAAAATATCAACGAATTTAGGTCTAAACAATTTGTTTTGAAATTCGGCATAGTGATGTTCAGTATAATGTGGTATTTGTCACGCACAGTTTCTAAAAGATCAGATGTGATAAAAAAGAAATTTTAAGAAATTTCCATGAGTAAGAAATGGAAATAGCAACGAAAAAAATCTCACATAATCGGATCTCATAAAAGATTTTCGTATTATCAGCAGTCTATAACAAAACCGTACGTCGAGATTTTTCGGAAATAGAAAAACAGGTAACTTTTCAAAATCAGTTTCATGAATACTGTTAACTATCGCATTCTTGAATTTGAAATTGATCAGTCTTAGTATTCTAAATTCTAGCAAGAAACTAATCGCGTGCTATATTTCAATGTAAAAGACTATGAAAAATTGTTGGGGCTTCGCACAAGGTTAGTTTCAGTATTTTTAAGGATTGAAATGCGCCATACGTACCATGAAATTTTTCAAATTTGACGATGTCCAATTGTTTTCGCGAATATTGAGTACCACCAGAAGACAAAATTAATGTCAGTAATTCTTCCAGAACGAGTTTTACAATAGCCGTAGGCGATTTTATACGACGATGTATACAATCGTATACAGTCTACGATAGCATGCAATGTCGTTTGTTTTTCACAGGTGGAATCCTCACGATCATTAACGGCTATATACGTCTTAATACGGCAGCCGTGACCGTATTTTGTCGTATTCAGCATAATACATGGCTCAGTATTACGACCCTATTTCTCCGGATCGGGTACGGTACAATACAATCTATTACTTTGATCGTTTGCGATCGGAAACGACTGTATACCTTCGAATGCGCCACGAAGAAATACGATCGTAATACTGAGGCATATTTTACGCTTAAATATGATCGTGTACTCCATCGTATATGGTCGTAAACGTGGTTCATGATTTACGACCGTATTTCTGCCGCACTGTTAACGGTGTTTTTACGGCTAAATTATGATAACCGTGTAGGATCGTATTTTTAACACTCATTGCAGTAAATCTACCGTTTTCCTGAGGTATATTCCATTTTCGCCTACTTTTGTTTCCAACGATTTCAACTTCACCGAAAGAAGTTTTCTTTGTTTCTAAATTTCAAACAAAGAAAAGTTCTTCCGGTGAAGTTGGAATCAGGGGATATTGTCGTCTCTGCAAAAGGAATATACCACATCCTTACTGTGCTCTATGTTGTACTCGGCAGTAGTAAATATAGAAGATATTTGAATACCGAATAATTCCAATTCCTTTCTTTCGCAAAAATTAAATATTGCAAAATATAACGAAAAACGTTATGAAATATGTTCTATGTATACGAAATTGAATTTTAAGGTCAAGGTAAAAAGCAGTAAACAGTGGTATGAGTCAGCTACGGATTGTGAAATTTACTCTCAGTATGAGAAAAAAAGTTTCCAATCGTCGTTTTGATAAGTCACATAAAGATTATGCGAATCTGAGAATTTTACACTGCTATTAGTTGAGTAACATTGTTGAAAATAAGATGAAAGTTGGTGAATGTGGAGAGAGTAGAGTCCTGCGGGACAGTCCCGAATCCCGAAAAATCCCGCTTATCCCGTCCCGCGGGACAAACGGGGCTGTCCCGATAATTTTTCGGGACGGGACAAACGGGAACGGGACTA
>OENT01003497.1:0-12100 GCA_900239685.1 Rotaria macrura | reverse complement strand
TTTTCAGTAGAGAATGAACAGAACAATCATCTGCGAAAAAAATGAGTTAACTCATATTGTGATAAGTAAAGTTATGATTACTTTAAACACATCATATACATAAATACGAGATGGATATGATAGTGGTGTTTTTAACACTCACACCCTTAGTTAAAACAAATCTGTCATAATTAATGAAAGGATCTTCTAAAAATTGAATATAGTTTCTATAACTCAGAGAACGCAACATTTTGTAAATAAGAAAAATTCAAAGAATAAATAATATTAATTGGTTCTGTTGAAAATACTGCAGCTTCTTTAGAGTCGAATTCAAAAAGAATTGTTTACCTATTGCAATCCTGTTCTGTTGCAGAATTTCAGTTGTCAAAATCGTGTTTCAAAATGTAATTTCAGTGTTACATTTAGCTGTTTCATTCCGTAAATATAGAAAATATGTTGTTACTGAAATCAATGTAAAAGTAGAAATACTTTATAGTTGTATAAAAAAGTTAGATGATTTCTGTTTTCATTACATACATAACGATAGTCAGTACGAGCAATATTTTATTGTCCTCTGGTATTTGAGTATTCTTTATATATTATCAATATAATGAAACTTTGATAAGAGCTTTTTATTGTCATGCAATATGAAAAAATTATATTTATATTATCTTTGGCTTGTGATTTTTCTCTTATCACACATTTGTATTTTCTTCATTCAGCGCAAAAGACTAAAACCACATTCATGTCAATAAGTAGTTTTATCTTGTAAAATTATTATGAAATCGGATTGGAAAGTCACATTGCATTAAACATTTATCAAAATATTTATATATTATTGTATGGCTCTGAACCCAAAGCTCTGACATGTATAAATATCATTCACATAACATAGGCGTATTAATAACAAAGTTGTTGTAGTTCTGTTAGTATACCCAGGACGAACAATCCGATAGTCGGATCCAGTTGGATCCTAGCGGAAAATTATCGGATTTTATCGGATCCGATGGGAATTCCTCGGAAGTTGTCGGATGTCGGAAAGTGTCGGAATGGCCCGGATCCTGTCGGAACCCTGAAAATCCACCACTTTCCGACATCCGACAACTTCCTGTCGGAATCCAATACCAAGGATTCCGACAAATTCCCACCGGATCCGATGGGGTGAGTTCGACCTGGGTAGTTATATAATTTTCCATCTTATTTTCTTATTGTGTCTCTTAATTGTGCTCCGCATTAATCGTATTCGAATAAATGGAACGAGCTACTTGAGTGAATATCGTACTTGAGTTAGATGGTTTCAATGGTTAAATCTCTGATGTCAATTAGAACAGATAGATGTAAGATACTCTTCAGAAAGAAGCTTAAACTAAATTATCATCTGAAAAAAATTTTCTTAATTTTTCTAATGAAATAATTTGTTTGTAAAAGGAACGCGAGAAAGATCTGCATTCTAGAAGACAGAAGAGATAAAGGAATTGCCCCAACGAGCATATTATTTTGACGAGAGAATGCAAACTGAGATCGGAGAATATTAAGTAGATATAATAAGTTAATCGAATTTGCAACAATCAAGAAACTTCTTTCTGCATGACACAGATCAGTAACACATTGTTCTGATATAGTTGAGCTTGTGTGAAATATGATGGACGTCCTTCCAAATGTCATTCCCTAATAATGTTTGAGATATATGTAATCTAGTCTATATTCTTCTCTGTATTTCTCTCTAACTTGTTTCCCTTTTTCTAGAGAGAATAGAATCAGTTTAGGTAGAGTTATGTTTGAAGATACATAGAGTAGGTATCCAGTTACGTCAAAAAGCGAGCATACAGAATTAGGGCGTACTGAAATGAACTTATTGGGGATAATTGATGTGAATAGTAAGCACTTATAGTTATCAAAATCAGAGTGATGTAACTTATTCTAAAATAAATAAATAAATTCATTGCAATTCTGTGTTACACGAGCGTCATTCATTATGCTACTGATACGCTTTGACAATTTGCTATCCATTACCATATGTATACATTGAAATAAAAGTTATTCGTCACACGAATTTCTTTGAATCTTTGAAAACTCCATCCTCAGTGGTCTGAGCAGATTTAATGAAATTTACCTTTTGTATTCTATAAGATGCATGATACGCTGTGAAATAGAGAAATCTCATATTAATTCTACAGGGATATTCTAGTAATGCCCATATGAATTCAACGACAAATTTTTATTTTCTTCAAATTAAATCGTCGAAATTCAAGTTACGATTTTGTGCAGAAAATAAAATTGAATTTTCATTAAATAGAAAATCAAGCATTCTCCGAAAACTGGAAATTTGGAAAAGGAATTATAAAATTTTAAGAAGTTCTACAGCCATTTCCAAGTCGACTTTCTAGAAAATAGGATTTCTTTAAAATTGACAGTGTAGAGTAATGACCATCGCCCTCCAAGCAACAAGAGTTCTAAACTCGTTCGTTACCACACTGCAGAAGTCAATCTGTAGCTTCGCATAAATACATACTTGAATTTGTTTCTTTTTATTGTAGTTCCATAAGAAAATAACATAAAAAGCAAACTTCAATGTTTCCTTTACGCCTGCTATTTCTAATAGTTTATTACTGGACATTGAAAATATTGGCCAAAGAACAGCCGATAACAATGGCAGCATTGGGACGCCCTTTTTATTTGGGTATGCTCTATGATATACGTAGTGATAAAATAATCACTGGTGCTACTCTTTGGGATCCTCAAAACTTGGCTAACAATACAAGCACACGTAAACAACCGTATACTGGATTTGAAGTAATTGCTGAAGATTCATTTCAAAATAAGGCACAAGCTCTAGGAGTCGAAGCTAGTTTAAAATTAAGTATGTTTGGTGGATTGATCAGTATATCAGGTTCTGCTAAATACGCTGAAGATTCGCAGAAAACAAATCATGAAACACGTCTGACACTTAAATATTCAACTACAACACATTTTGAACAATTAACAATGAAACATCTTGGTGAAGGTAACATGAATCATCTATATTTAAATGATAAGGATCTTGCAACACATGTCGTTACGGGTGGTGTTTATGGGGCTGAAGCATTTTTTGTATTTGATCGTACAATATCGAATACTGAATCTAAAAGTGAAATTAGCGGCAGGTTACATGTGATGATCAACAAAATACCAACATTTCGAATCAAAGGAGAAGCTAAATTAAATATGAGCAATCAAGAAAAGAATTTCGTCGATAAGTTGAATTGTAAATTTTATGGTGATTTTCGGTTGAATGAAAACCCAAGTACGTTTGGTGAAGCGGTTAGGATTTATCGTCAATTACCGTCACTTCTCGGCAAAAATGATGAAAATGTTATTCCCAAAAAAGTGTGGCTGTATCCATTAAATTTATTAGATAGTAAAGCGCAGCGAATCGTTCGAGCAATTTCATCCAACCTGATTGATTACTCGATTTCCGTGGTTGAAAAACTGTATTCTTTAGAAATAACCGCATTAGATTTATCAAAAAGTGCAATATTTACACATGTCAATTATATGAAAGACCATTTATTGAATTTCGCTACGCGATTGTCTGAATTTCAACGCGATTTGAGAGAAAAAATTGCACAGTATTTACCGAAATTACGCGGGGATACCGGTATTGAAGAATCTGTTTTATTTAATTTGTTTAAAGAAGTTGATTCATCTCCATTTAATCATCGAAAATTACAATCATGGCTTGCAGAAAAACAAAAAGAAATATCACTGATAACCTCATGGATCGAAAATATCTCAAAAGAGACGAGGTTAAATATAACGATCAAATCATCGTCATTAGATGAAGTAATTGGTGACACTCAATATGATTATATTTTCTGTTTTTCATTTCGTTTGGTTGTAGAAGATGATCAACAACTTAGTGATATGTATAATTATCGATATCAGAAGACACACTTTAACTCGTCTAATAGTCGTCAAAAACGTACAAAATGGTTTGAAAGTAGTTCTATTATACCGAAAATTCGCAAAAATATACGACGATTTGTTGAATTAGCCACAGCGAACAATATTGAAAATGGAAAAAGTAAATTTATCGTTGATGAGAAATACGCAGTAGATGATGTTAGAAGTGCTGAACTTGTGCTCTACAATGATGCATCAGAGAAACTAGACTTTATCATACCAAGTAAACCAGGTGCACCCTATGCGGAATCTGTTACAGACAATAATGTAACATTAAGATGGACAGATGTTGCGAGTGGAAGTGAACAAATAAACAAATACAAAGTTAAATATCGGAAATACAGTAGTGAAATGTTACTTCACAAAAATGAGAGCGTAGAAGAAAACAAATGGACTGAGATTGATACAACGGCTAATGATACGGAGATAGTTATTCTAGGTCTACCATCAAACACCACATTTGTATTCAAAGTGCAAGCCATCACAGCAATCGGACTTAGTGCAGTTAGTGAACTTAGTAAAAATATTAGCACATTGGCGAAAGAAAAGAAAGATCGTAAGTTTGCACATTTTGTTTTTCTATTGTAGACCTTTGTTCGAAATTCTTTTGGCGTCTTCTTTTTTCTCTGCTGAAGTCATCAAGTTAGCTCTCTGTTTATATTGAATTTGTTTACCAAAATCTAGCGTACAGACTATCTAAAAGTGGCTAATTGTAGGATAAGTCCAATCGGAACGTAACACAAGTCAGTAGTGAATTCGAATAGTTTCATCTTATTTACTCTTGAATGCGCTCTAAGTTACCCTGAGGTCATGGTACAGATCAAATGAGAATTTCCTCGCCTCGCTTACTCAGAATAAATCGTATCATTAGCACAGTGAGCGTTCGCCTATTCGATTTCTGTCCTTTTTCATCGTGCTATCAAAATACTTTTTGCTTGTAATGTTTTCCCTGAGTCTCTTTGAGAGTGTAAATGTGCGTGATTGTGCATAAGCATGTGCTCTAAGCTAAGCGATGAATCACAATCACATCCACGCCGAAAAACAACCCAAACGGATCAAAATCATTTCTGAAATACTGAATTACATCGCGAAGAAAGTATCCCTAATAATTCCATGCATTGGAATATCACTAAAAAGCATCAAGTTATTACTTCGGCGTTCAAGACAATTGCTATAGTTACATCCCTGTAAACGGTAGCAATATGCATGTGTGCTCGAAGATAGATAACGACAACCAAAATCGTTTCGTATATGCATTCATTCGAATGTGTTTCACAACACTCAACAATAGTTCGTTATTCGTTATCCATTTTTATTTGTTGCAGATTAAGTCAGCTCATTTTTTAAACGTATGTCTCTTCATATCCCAGGTCGATGAAAACGGACACCGTTACGGCGTCGTTTACGGTCGTAAACGACAAGGATACGGTGTAACTACGGCTGTTTACGATGAAAATACGGCTCGTTACGGCGCCGTATTACCCCGTTTTAACAGGGGCAGTAATACGGACGTATTTTTCCGTACCGTATACGGGGATGTAAACGCCCGTTAACGAAGAATTACAGTGGCCGTTTACGGATAGTATTCTTTATTGCGCACGGCAGTAAATGAGCCGCTTTCCTGCAGTTTTTTTCAGACCTGGCTCCACGTTTTTTACAACGGATAAAAATTTATTAAGATCAGAACTAAATTTATTGAACAAAATAATAACAAAAGAAATTACAATAAAATAATAGCTTTCAATGAAAATCAAATAAATGATAGGTTTAAAAAATTAAATCAATAAAAAGTTTGCAAAAATCAAATAAAAATTAGAATGAAAATAAAAANAATAAATCTAAAATTAGATATAAATTAAAAATTAAGTAAAAATCGAAATATAATAAAATCTAAAATTTGATACAAATAAATTAAAGTAAAAGAATAAATTTAAAACTAAATGATATAAATAACCTCTAATTACCATTACTAGAATTCTTGCTCTCATCTAATCCGAACGAAAAAGACGTACATATGAAGAGAAGAAAGCATTTCTAACAGTAATCACATATATACAGTGATTGGTGTAATTTATGCGCATATTACAGAGTAGGAGAGATGGTGCTGTGATTCAAGCGAAGGAGAGCGGAATAAAAATATAAAACGCAACAATAGGTACAGTTCGAACGAGAACTAAGAAAAAACATTATTGCCTTACAAAAATATTTTCTCATATGGTCTGGTACCATACGGAAAATACGATTGAAATACGGACGGTTTCCGATGGTCGTTACGCTATCGTTTGCAATGGTCCTTAAACGACCACCCTAATTTCTGTCGTATTTCCCCGTGAAAATCTCGTATACGATCATTCGTAAACGATTATCCGCCACGACCATCGTATTTCACCGAAATAGTATCTTTTACGACCGTTTACGGATCGTTTTGGTCGACCTGGGATTCGTTAAAATCTACTATTTCAGTTCATCAACTAATGCTTTTTTGGAAATATAATCCGCATAAAAAGTCCAATTTTATAGAGCCCTCTGATTCATTTTTTTAGAGTTCTATGTCATTCAACAACAATTCCATTAAAAAAACAGTACAGGGAACCTTTAAAATCATTCATTGTTGTGTTCAAAGCTAAATTTTAACTCGATTTCTTGCATTCTAGTATTATTATCGACTTTTATTAAAATATGAGATGTCCGACAGAAAATTGTCCACGCATTGTTTACTTTCACCTATATAGTAATGTTCGTTGCAAAGGCATATTGGTAGGGATGTTCTTTTACTGTACTGAGTACGGTATTCTTCCACATCCTACGCTACTTATTAACAGATTCTACCTAGAAGTTCAATAAAACGCATTCTTGTCAGTTCATTTGACGAAAATTCAGTGACTAAGAAGTGAATCCTGTGATAATTTAATGGTTGTGATGCATGGTTGGAGTTCACGTGTTTTTTGTATTTTGTAGCCGTATGTTCATCGCAATGTTTGAATGGTGGAAGTTGCACTGGACCAGACATTTGTACTGTAAGTCTACGGCAGACCAGTCATTGAAGGTAACAATGTGTTGCATTATATTTTAGTGTACATCATCATGGATTGGATGCCAATGTGGAACACGTACGTAAGCATTCATTATTCTCTGATTGACCGCGTCTTAAATTCGATGAAATAACCACTTTCTTATTGATTTTTTAAACACTCATCAGTAGCGATGCAAATTCTTACAGTTTCTTTTTATGAAATAAATGATAGGGTGATGACGTTATGTACTTTGTAGCCGTTTGTTCATCACCATGTTTGAATGGTGGAAATTGTACTGCACCAAACATATGTACTGTAAGTCTACCACAGACCTTTCATTGGCTGTCAATATATTCTGCATTATATTTTAGTGCACATCAGTGTGGACCGGATCTCAATGTGAAATATGTACGTATCTATTCGTTCTTGCTTAACACTGGTGAGATTTTTCTCAGGTCAACGACAATCTTTGGAGTCGTTGCCGTTGCCTGTGTGGGTGATTTTCTTGTCTAAAACGAACATAACTCCAGGCCGACAGAATTTTCAAAATGATGCGTTTAAAAACATTAAGGTTCTGCCATAATGTCGTTCAAAGGGGAAATTATCGTCAAAATAGCATTATTACGGAATTTTGCAATAAGTTAAAACATGCTACCCCATCTTCAATCTTTTGGCACACCGATAGTTGAGCCGCAACAGTTGAGCCTACCTATATTTGAGCCTTTTATGAACAGATTGCATCTCGGTCTGGATCCTCTCACCCCAATCACACTCGCATCTGCACCCACCCACACCTTCCAGGTGTGAGCACGTTCAAATGAAGGGTTTCTTTTTCCAGATCACGTCGGGAAAAGAGACGGGGGGGGGTATCCTCAATTTAAAACTACTGGAATTATACTTAATGTATACTAATATCACATTATGATATCAAAAGATTCAGATCCTTCTCAATTTTTTTAAAATTCATTACGCCTCACGATTTGAATAAATATATAAATCAACACTACTCTCTAAAAAACCGTATCCCATAAAACCCGGAGAGAGTTTCCGAGTTCGTTACTATCTGAAACCCTTTAGGGTTTACGAGACACGGTTTCCGAGACTTCGAAAACCAAAAAAGGAAATAAAAATTTCGTTCGCATAGCAACCTCAGAAACGGATTAAAGGTTTCCTACATTGCATTGTTCCGAATCTGAAATGAGAACCATCGGATCGCTATGAACCAGGTCGATGGTTCTGCACACCGGATCCTGCCAGAGCAGATATAAAAGATCCGGGTAAATTACTGTATCCTGCAGGAACACTTGGATAATCTCTGGAACTTAGCATCAGCACTCAGTCAGGAAAATTTACCTAAGTTTTTCCAATGATTTCCACCGACTCTTGCGTAAAACAAAGCAAGTTGGTAGAACTCAGTAAAAAAACTTGGCAGTGTTGTCGGCATGGGAACTACTTCCGATTTGCCACCGATTTCACGTGCTTTTCTACAGTATAAGGTCACTCTACCGCATATTTTCTACCAGTTCCTGAAGCCTCAGGTTCATGAAACCACCGACTTGGAATGTTGAATCTAAACAGAAATGAAACAGTTGATCAGCGTTTAACTCTTGAAATAGAACTCACCATTATAATTTCTTCATCCAATGTAAGATCTAAATAGAAGAAAACAGTTGATCGGTTTTCAACTTTTCACGCCGAACTCACCATAATTCTTAGTTCATCTGTCGTTGGATCTAAATAGAAATGAAACAATTTATCAGTTTTCAACATTTCAAGTCGCACTCACCATTATAATTCCTTCATCTGCTGTTGGATCTAAATAAAAATAAAACAGCTGATGAGCTTGAAAGTACTAAAATCGAACTCACCATTATTATTTCTTCGTCTACTGTTGGATCTAAATAGAAATGAAATAATTGATCAGCTTTTAACTATTGAGATCGAACTCACCATTATTCTTAGTTTATCTGTCGTTGGATCTAAATAGAAATGAAACAGTTGATAAGATTTCAGCTTTAAAAATCGAACTCACCATTATTATTTCTTCATCTAATTTTTGATCTAAATAGAAATTGAACAGTTGATCAGCTTGAAAGTATTAAAATCGAACTCACCATTGTTTATTCATCATTATATCTAGGAACTACGACCCAAATAAAAGAAACAATGATGTTCTCTAGGACTGATATAACAATTCACTTCATGAGACAGAAGTATTAAGTGAAAATAGTGATATAGATATAACCGGTCTTATGATTCATACCATGAGAAGTGACACATATTTTCCCAGAATACCAAAAACACAAAAGACGCTTTTAGGATTCTTTTAACTAAGCGCATCATTCAATAATGCCTTACGAAAAAAGCAAATCATCAACATCCGCCAAATTTCCCATATTATCCTATTCTGCTTATCTAAGTACTACCCCTTTATAAAATAGTAGTATTCGCTCAACGAACCGATTAAATAAGCCCCTTTCCAACAACTTATGTTTTAATGACGAGAAAAAGCTCATACGAAGACGTGCGTTTCTAACCGATACGACTTCAGTTGGAAAAAAGGATAATGCATTCGAATTCCTGGACCCCGATAACCTATTGCAAAGTTCCAACAGAATGGAGAAAGGAGTTAAGATAAAAAGTCTTACTGTTCAGCAATTGAATTACTGATTGTCCGGCTTTCTGACCAATGGAGATTCGGATGGAAAAGGTAATAGCGGATTCGAATTTTTTTCCGTGACGTGGTGTTATTATTTTGATCACAAGACGGAAAGGTCAAAAAAAGCTAGCTTTTGATGAAGTTTCGTGATCATCAGGTATATTGCTTAGTGGATTTTAGTTCATTTGGCAGGTATTACTGTTCGGAAATAATTCATCAGGTTTCCGCTTGTTAAATGGAACTCACCAATGTTATTTGTTCATCGTACTTTAAATTGCATCTCAGGATGTATGGGGAAAGAGGAGCTTTTTATGTGATTTCTTTATCCTTCTTTCATTTTATTTCGCAGGAATCAGACAATGGTATGCATGACTCTAGTGCAGAATTTCTTGAGTCGAATCCAGTATAAGTCTTAATAACTCTCATGGCCGTGTATAGTTTCCGTCGTTTTGAAATTGAATGGATGAAGACAAAATCACATAAGTGTTTCGATATGAATACTTATGTGTCCAAAATCTTATTCTATCTTTTATCATGAATAATCCAAAATTGAGACTTCTTATGAATTTTAAGATTGAATAATATGATTTCAAAAGTATGGGGCCCTTTCAGGTTTCGAAAAGGGATGAATAAGTGAGTGACCCATAATTAAGCTAGTTATAAAAACTAAAAAGCAATTTCAATTGAACTAATGATACCTGAAAATGGGCGGAAATGAAGATTTAGAAAGAAAATTCGAACGCCTAAAACGTGCTTGCGAGATCTTTTGCGCACTTATTATGGGCTGTTTTGTGAAACATTCAAGTGTTTTATAGCTGTGGGAACCTTTAACAGATTCAAGAACACATGGAAACCGATTTCGGTATTCTAGTATACTTTTTCGATACTCAGTACGCTCAGAAACCTAAAAGGTTTCCGCTGAAAGACTTCGGAAACCGGAAAGGTATTCTCCCAAACCCATTCGGATAGAAGCTCACTTTTTCTGGTAATATTGGTTTCCTACAATACCCTAACAGTTTCCTAGGACAGGGTTTGGTTTCCGACAATAAGAAAAAGGTATTCCAGAAAACCTCAAAGGCATTGAACTCGGTATTGTAGGGAACCCCAGGGTTTCTGAGACCTCGGAAACCTAAAAGGTATATTTGAAAACGTTTGAAAATCTCGCAAACCCTCTCGCAAACCTTTCCAGGTTTCCGAAGGGGTTTCCGAACCGGTTTGGGTTCTTTAGGAAACGGACTTTTTTTTAGAGAGTGTGCAGGGATACAACTATTTTTCTTAGTATCTGCTCTTGCAATTTTGTTTCGATATAATCTTCAAGTTTTATTAAATACAAATACCAAATAGAATAAAAAGTAAGAAGACAAAAATACCCGAAAGACATTGTGTATCTTTGACAGCACAATTGATTACGGTGGACTCTCCAACCGTTCTTCTAACTGTAAAAAATTTGATAAGCATTGAATGGGATACACACTCTACTCCTTAAAAAAGGGACTAGTCATAAAGTGTCTAGAGGATGCTTCAGAGTAATCCTAATGACTGTTGAGTGCATTTCAGACTACCCAGTGAAAAAGTTTCGTTGATTTTAATCGAATTATTCTGCAACAAAATTAAAATTGAAATCGATTGATGATTTTGATTATCGTAGATATCGACTTAACCATTACTTCATATTGTTACCTATTCAGTATGAAATTTTCGGATTAAAATTGATTATTTTGCAACAAAATCTAAATTATCAATCAATTTTAAATCTTCATTTTCCTGCATAATAATCAATTTTAATCCGAAAATTTCATACTGAATAGGTAGCAATATGAAGTAATGGTTCAGTCGTGATCTACAATAATCAAAATCATCAATCGATTTCAATTTTGATTTTGTTGCAGAATAATTCGATTAAAATCAACGAAACTTTTTCACTGGGTAGTCAATACCGTTTGCGTCGATTTTTTTCTAATTTTCTATGCATGGAAGCGAGTCAATCTATGTTTTAGACTATATGTACTGATAGCACTCTATCTCAGTGTCGTAATATGCCGTCAAGATGTTCTTCATATTTCGAACACTGCGGATTAGATGTTCAAATCTATCTTGTCACCTCATTTGCGAATCGTTCTACTAGTCAGGATTTGGTTAACAGACTGTTATATCCGTATTTTTTACGTTGATGTGTATCTGATGATATTTATTATCCCCACTTTTTCTTATCCAATTTCTTTATATCTCGTTGCGCATAATTAAACTGCGCAGTATCAAACAATAGATTTTTCTCTCGACATAATATCATCACATCCTTTTTAGCTTCTTAAGATGCAAGAGAGAGATGAAAGAGAACGTACAAGATTTGTTCAAACAAAAGAAAAAGAACAAAAGTATAGAAGAGAAACAAAATATACACTTAGGAACGTCTAACAGAACGAATGAAGATAAACAAAACAAAAGACGTATAATGGTATAACTAGAGTCCTGCGGGACAAACTTTCGATTGTCCCGAATCCCGTTT
>OENT01003494.1:0-12118 GCA_900239685.1 Rotaria macrura | reverse complement strand
GGTAATGAAGGAGACCCTTGTTATCCATTCGAACAAGATCACCTGTGCGATAGAATACATCACTACCTATATGAATAAGTGCTCTTGCGGTCAAATCATCGCGTCCGAGATAACCACTAAAAACACCTGCACCCCCAACGTACAATTCACCTTCTTGTCCAATAACAACCAGTTGTAAAAATTCATCTATGATTAAGAATTTATAATTAGCAAAAGGTACGCCAATAGGGATATTAATGCTTTTTGATGATGGAACGCACAGATGATATGTCGTACCGAGTGTTGCTTCGGCTGGACCGTACAAATTCCAAATGCCACAATGCTCCGTAATATGTGGTAGCACTAACTGCATCCACACTGTTGAAAGAGATTCACCTATATTAAGAGATTGGGTTGAGTTTTGCTTGTGTTTCTTTATATTTTTTAGTTACACTTACCGATACAGCAAATATTTCGCATTGTCACCCAAGGAGAGCTTAATTTCGACTTCATGAAGTCACACAACTGATTGAGGTAAGTCGGAACAACATGCATGTGTGTAATTTGCTTCAGTCGTAAAACGTGTTCGAAATAAGCAAAATCCATGTTTCCACCCGGACGCAGCAGAACTAAGCTTCCTCCCGAAACTAGAGGGGCTAGAATTTCTAACACATGTGCATCAAATGTCGATGCAGCAAGTTGCACCATAATATCATTTTTACAAAGAATATCAAGTTCTCTCAATGCGTTAGTATAATTAAGAAAACTACGATGACTTATTTGAACCTAGAAACAAGATCAAAGTTCAATTCATGAAAGAACGCAAATCTCTGTAGCATACTGCTTTAGGGATTCCAGTTGAACCACTTGTAAAAATGATGTAAGAAACACTATCTGGTCTTACTTTGATGTTTGATAGTTGAATTGCATCAATCTTACTCTCAACATGAATATCAGCCAACAATGAGCCAATATCAATTGATGTAATGCCCTGACAGCATTGGGTCTTCGTTAGATTATGAATCAGAACCAAACGGCTTTGAGTTTGCTGTAAAAGAGAGTGTGATCGATGCTGCGGATCTCTAGGTGATAAAGGACAATAAACAGCACCAATTATCTGAATCGCCATCATACCTATCACCTGGTAAATAAAGTCACTTTGTTATATGGAGTCACTGCATAGAAGCTCAACTTACCATCGACAAACTTCTCTCTACACATTGACAAATAGTTTCACCTACATTAACTTTATGTTTACTCAAAATGTTCAAAGATAATACTTCGGAATAGTATAAAAGTTCAGAATATGTTAGAGATTGTTCGTCAAGTTCGACAGCTAATTTTTGGGATAGCTCAATTGCTTGATTGGAAAATTTATGATGTATACTAGTTACAGAAGGCAGTAGCACTTTCGTATGAGTCATTGATTTCTGGAGTGATATCTCATCTGGTAATAATGGAACTAGCCCTTGTATTGAAATTATGATTGGATCGCGATTACCTCGGAATGCTCGGCTAAACATTGAATGGAATCTTTGTGCCATCTTATCAACCGTTGTTCTGTTGAATAAATCAATCGATGCATTTATCGTGCATGATATTCTATTGATATCCAAATTGTGCTCAATGCTGAGATTGAAGCCGAACTTGCTCATTATTTCATCCTCACTGATTTTAACAGAGAAAGGCATGGTACATAGACAAGCATCTCCTATCATAACTTTGTTCTTGTCGCTTCTAGAAGTATGACGTTGAAAGTCGTATGATATGCCAAGAAATACAGGCTTTCTGGCGTCTTCCTGTTGAGCGAGAATTCGTTGAAGCGGAAAATAAGAATATTCTAAACTACTTGTCATTACATCTTTAACATGTTCACTAAGTTGATGGAAAGACCAATTTGGATCTAGTTGACAGCGCAAAGGAATAGTGTTGACAAATATTCCTATCAAGGACATCAACTCTTCTTTGTATCTTCCGCTTGTGTTCATTCCAATACACAAGTCAGTTTCTCCGTTGGTCAATTTGAATAGAAATGCATAATAACTCGCGAGTAAGAGTTGTTCGAGTGATATACCAGCCGATGACGAGTATGCGATAAAAGCATGTGATAGATCTTCACTTAAATGAAAAGTCACGGTCGCTCCGCGTCCAGTTCGATATTCATCAGAAAGTCGATGCCGATCATACGGTAATGGCAGGGACCGATCAATTTTACAATCACGAAGAGTTTCGCGCCAAAACATACTAGCAGCAGTCATTGGCATGCTTTGTTCGATGGTAGCATCTAAATAAAGATAGAAGCGAGAATCGATTTGGGTGAAGGATCTTAATATATCCATACTAACAATCGAGATAACGCAGATGAGTATCATGATCACTTGCAAGTTGACCAGTAGAATAAGCTTCATTGAGATCATGAAGAAACAGATCCATTGATGAAAAATCGAACGATGCTTGATGAAAATTAAAGATGATAACGTCCCTGGTACAAAGCAAATCGTTCGGGAACGGTTTTTGATAGTGAGCAATATGACAACGAAAAACAAGTCCTCGAGTAAGATCGAATAGTTGAGAATTTCGTCTTTCATCTTGCAGAATTGTATTCAGTTGTTCATCTGTGTCATATGTACTCTCAGTAACTTTAAACAACTGCATGCTATCGTTACTGGTGTCTAGGATTCTTTGAATGAGTTGATTATTCTCGTCATCAAAGATGAGCGCTGTTCGAAGTGATTCATGTTTTTTGATGGTGAGCTCTAGCGCTTTTGTAAGTTGCTTGATCGACAGAGTACATCCTTGATATAGATGATAAAAAAAGGGCATATTATAGATTGCCACGGACTGTTGATCAGGATTGAAGCGAACTCGTTCATCAAGCCAAATTCGTGCCTGGGCATCAGAAGCTGGCCCTAAATGAAAAGTACAGCTTTAAAGTATTGAAAACGAAGAGTTCTGTAATGAATGAGAAGATACTTCTTTTAGTATGAACATACGTTTTTTGCTAGGTATGATCGATAGCTTGTGCAGAATTTTTCCCTGAGAAGTTATTTGACACTGGATGGGACGAACGGACACGAGTTTTTTTTTCATTTTGAAAGTGATTGTTGTTTCAGAGAGATTCTATTTTATTGTGTTAGAAGAATATTAGCTTTTCTTTGAATGTATTTGTATCTCAAATTTTGTCAGAACTGCTACTTACGTGGATTATGTGCAGTTTTATTCTGCTTTTTTATATTACTAGCTCTCTTACTCGCATGAAGCAGAGAAATTCATTTATGGATCATGCAAAAATGACAGTGAGCTGTAAAGAAGAAAACGAAGACTAGGATAACTTGAAAGATGATTATGATAGGTGTGGATATTTTGGTCTTATGCCAAGCTTCTCAAGAAAAATATTTGCATTAGGTCCATAGTTCTGCAATACTCATTATCCGCTGAACAGGTAATAAAATTGATGTATCTATGTTATAGATGAAAGTATCCAAAGCTTTGCAGTGTATGGTATCGCTCTTTCGTATTTCTACGTGAATTATTAGCGCATACGTTTTTGTGAAATACTATCTGAAAGGAGTGCTGAAGTACATAATGTAGAACTTTGTACCTTCCATCTCCTTCTCTCGTTCTATAGATCTTGACTTTGGTGATTGTTATAAGATCAAAAATCTTTTCTAATGAGGTATCTTAGTCAGATGAATTTCTTTTTGCTTGTATTTCTCGACAACATATTACATTTGGATATGAGCTATGTTATAACAGAAAAATCAGAGGGAACATATTTCAAGTAGATAGCAACAGTTATTACATCGTACGTCACATCTGAATTCTGTGGGTTGCCATTAACTGCGTTCTTATTGTGTTATCAATGATTGGTAGTTTCTTGTTTTGCGGTTGCACAGTTGAATTCCTTGAGAACTGGCAGCTGAAAAATTTTCACCCTCGCATCCTGGAAGCTCGAAATTTGAGTTTCTATTTTATTAATTTTTTCTAAATAAGGCGAAACAGAGGTCCAACCAGCCCACTAGGCCTGCCTGCCTGTGACAGGTACAGGCCACATTTTTATGCCTGACCTGTCACAAGCAGGCGGGCCGACCCCTCGATCAGGCCAGGCAGGCCGCTTAAAAATACCAGGCTGCCAGGCCTAACTATATCCTTTATATATATTGTTTTCTTTTCGATAGAAATTTTTTTAACAAATTGAAAGTAGTGCTAGCAATTAGGAGAAGTATACAATAATGTTCTGTGTTCATTATGATGGATCGAATTGATGACTAATGTCCATCTCAAATCGTATAGATCATCATTTGTATCTATTCATTCTTTATGTTCTCATTTATCTATATTCTTTTAGTCCTGATTGTTGTTAAAATCTTTCTTATCGATTCTTGTTTTGATATTTATCATTGATTGTTAAAGCCTTTTTTTATCTTTTTCAAACCTAAGTGTTAGTATTTGATTGTGTTTCTTCGAGAAATGGCTGATATCGATCTTCCATCTCTGTTAATGATTCCTCATATCGTTCACTAGTAAAACAAAATACACGTTTCTATTCTATCATCGGAACAGTCAGGGTAGTGCATGTGTGTGACTCTCCTCTCCGGAATTTTCGAAAAATTGTCTTGCATTCTATTCCACAAAATGAAATTGATACTACCTGAAACATGATTTTATAAGTTACCATCAGTGTTGCCAGGTGTCAAACTCGAAAAGCCAGAATTCAAATCTGAATATACTGTAAAACTCCGAAAAACTCAGAAAAGTCTTTAAAAATTCTAAAATAAGCTCCAAAAAAATCTAAAAAAAATCCCAAAAAGTTCGAAAAAATCCTGAGAAAATCTCAAAAAAATTCAGAAACCTAAAAAATTCAGAAAAGTCGAGAGCAAATCTTGAAAAAATCTTGAAAAGACACAAAGTGTGCCAAGACTTCCAAAAACGTAGAAAAAATCTCGAAAATTTGTCAAAATCCAGAAAACCTTACAATGCTAGCTACTTCTTCGCAAAAGTTTTGGAAAGTACGATATTAGAGGTTATTTCCACCACAAAGTTTTGGTTGCTCGTGATACCTCTGGTAATGTTATTGGTATGAAATAAAAATAGACAGGCTTATCCAGATAGGCCAGGCAGGCCAGGCCGAACAAATAAGTCGGCAGGCTTGAAATACGAAGGCCTGCCACAAGCCGCCAAGGCCTTCAGAAACGCAGCCTGGTTGGACCTCTGCGGCGAAAAGCTGTGTTCCTTTTTATTTCTCTTTGTCGTGTTCATGCACGATTTTAAGTTTTGTTGCACTTTTTACTTGTTGGGAAATATAAATGATCATAGAATTCAGTTTGTAGCACATATATATAATAAACCAATTTGAAAATATAATGGTAAGAAA
Source organism: Rotaria macrura (assembly GCA_900239685.1). Lineage (NCBI taxonomy): Eukaryota > Metazoa > Rotifera > Eurotatoria > Philodinida > Philodinidae > Rotaria > Rotaria macrura. The sequence continues at coordinate 6,765 of OENT01003494.1, read as the reverse complement.
GATCTTGTATAATATTTGTTCAAAGAATTAGAGGAAGCGTAAAGTTAGAAGGTTTCAGGCAATGTGGCTTTTTCTTCACTGCTATCGGTTGTATCCTATGAAAGAACAAGTAACGTGAATCAAAAATTGATTCGCTAGGCCCTAAACTTGCGAAGTTCACACATAGAAACATATGATCAGAAGACAGAGTCGGCTGTGTCCACCACAGATCCTGAAATTTTTCAAACGATGGCCGAATACGTTACGGAGACATGAGTATGGGAGAGAGACTAAGCGAAAGTGGGTTGCCCATGAGACGAAATTGAGAAATTTCCAAGAGCAATGACGAAAGAAACATATCCAAAGGTAACATAAATGACTAGTGCGAAGTTGCTCTCAAACCACGATTTTGATGAGAGAGCGGGGGCTAGCTCTTAGCTTCTTCACCCATAGACTACACTTGAAAAATCTCGTCACGCGAGCTTAAATATCTTTCGGATAGGCAAGATGTTGACTCTCACACCTAGCTACTGGACCACGCAGTACTGAAATTTAATGATGCAAAAATATAAGTTCCTTATAGGTACTCCGTCGGTCTCTTTTAGTTGCTCTGCAATTAGAAGTGACTACTTCGCGTGACCTCTCAATGAATTCACCCATAATATATACTATAAAATGGTCATTTGTACCACTTGTTTCAGACAGATAGACAGACACACAGACAGAAACACGTGAATTAAGGTTTCTAGAATCTAGACTTGCAGTCTAGGAATTATTCCACTTTTGACAGTTTCTCATATTTTATTTCTCAATTAAAGAAGAGGAATTAAAAACTAAACAAATCCAATTGGCCTTGTTAACTGTTGTGAAGAATCGATAAAATTACAATATCTGAAATTCACCAGAGCCTGATGTGCGAACAACTTATACTATTACGCGTCGAATACGCCATACTATGAAGCGTGCCTTGTAAGATTTTAAACAGGCTATAAAACTGTGTATAACTCTCTTGTATTTCCTCGTAATTCGATGGGATACGTTATCTCCTTTTGTGAGTTGTTTTCTAGCTGAAACATTGGTATTCTTTTATTTCGTTAACCTTAATATTTCACCGAGTTCTATAAAACGATGGCTACGGGATGTAACCTTGTTTTGCACCGTATCATCAACAACTTTTTTGAGCCTCATTCTGTAGAACTAGGGGTTTACTTTTTTTGTGAAACTTACATATACTTGCACCAAAAATTGTGAATGCAAGTCGCCTAGCAACAGTGAAAAAACCATTCTAAAGATTAATAAATGCTTTTCCGTAACAATGGATAGTGACATGTAAGAAATATCGGTACTTATATTATTTTGACATTCTATAGTCTACCTATTTAATTTAAATATTACGGTTTTCCGGTTTTTCAATCAGAGAAACCATCTTACTGTAGAATTTAGCCAATAAGGCGATTATCTTTCTGAACTTGTAGAATCAAAATGAGACGAGTCTAAACAAATCTGAACTGATTCAATTCTAGTTTCAGGCAAAACTCAGTAATATGTGTCAAAATTCCTCCACAGAAAATGTAGTACACCCATGGTAGCTTATTAACTGATCAAATCTATGTGTATAGTAGCACAATATGATAGAAAAATCGACGGAACAAATAATTAAATTATACTTGCCCTTCAAAGGCGACATTCCACTCAACTAACGTGACCCCGCTGCAATATTCACAAAATACAAAGGTTTTACTCAAATAACATTCTCTTTTTATATGACCCTTCTGCAAACATCCAGCTGTCCGTTATATAAAAAAGATACAAAAATGGGGAACGCAATGGTGACAATCATCGTAACAAAAATCATTTTGACATTTTGAAACTCAAGCAAATCGTTGATCATTCTCATCTCTAGCAAAGTCGAAGGTGAACTACAGGGATATTGGGAAAATTGTTATTATATTTTCTGTTAATCCTCCCAACATATTTTAATTGATTATAAATCTCACGAGTGTTTTACATTAAAAAAATGCGGAATACAGAAGCATACCTTCGTGACCAACAGTAGATAGTCTGTGGAACATTGTTTCGTGTATTTCTCGAGCTTCATTTGGTAAAAAAAGAGATAGTTGCTTGATGCTTGTAATAGATGGATCAATTATAGTATATCTAGGTTTAGAATCGAAAAGTTGATGGAAAAGATGTTGAAACCTTTGTGCTATCTTCTCAACTGTTGTCAAGTCAAATACATCATGCGAGCAGATGAAACGACACGTAAGTTTTCCATCTTTTAATGCTGGATTATGAATAAATCTCAGCATAAAATCAAATTTAGCCACTTCCGGTGATGATCCAATCGGAATTTGTTCTAAAGTCGCACCATCAAAAGTTAATTGATTCATGTCAGAAGATACAGTGAAATAGTCGAAAACTGTATCGAGAAAAGGAACATTCGATCGATTTAGATGAGAATCAGCCAGAATATTTTGTAGTGGGTAAAAAGAATGTTCGAAAATTGATAAGCACTTTTCTCTTACATTTTTGATAAGTTCACCGAATGACCAATATGAAGCAAGTTGAATGCAATACGGTAATGTTGCAACAAGCATTCCAATCATATTTTGTAATTCATCTCTGTATCGATTGGCATTGGCGCAAGTAATACAAAGATCAGTTTGTCCATATGTTAGTTTGTAGAGAAAAGCCAAAAATGTGGTGAGTCCTAGTTGAAAAGGTGTGATTTTATGTGCAGAGGCATAATTAAGAAATCTCGAAGAAATATTGTCATCGAAAGATATTTGAGCTATAGATGCAATTCCGGACGGCTTGTTGAAAGTCGTTCGTTCTCGATCCGTTGGCAATAATAATCGACATTCGAAATTGTGCCCTTCCAGTTGAGAGTGCCAAAAATCACGCTCTTCATCCATATTCATTAGTCTTTCATGTGAACTATAATCGATATATTGTAAGATTTCTTCATTATCTGAGTATATTGTGTTACTATTATAAGCATCACAAATATAATCAAAAAAGAGCAGAAAAGATGATCCATCCATTGCTGCATGATGGGAAGCAATAATAACAACATCAGAGTCTGTAATTATATCATTGTCATTATTTCTAGTGATTGAATTCTGGTGGCGGAGTATTTGACAATGCAGAATACGACCTCTAGATAAATCGAAGAGATTAGAATCAATAGTAGTTTGATACATAATCTCATGAATCGTATGATTGTCTGCGAATGTCTTCTCACTTGCAAAGTAAAATATCTGATAATTGTCAGTGACACACTGAGTTAGAGTACCATCAATATCGTTCAAATACAGAGATGTATGGAGTATTTTATGTTGTTTCAGAACGCATCGAAAAGCACGTTGTAAACGATCCACGTTTAATGAGCCACGGCTGATTTTTAGAGCACATACTTCGTTGTAAATAGCAGTCTCTTTAGAAAAGCGAACGCTTTCATCAAGAAAGATACGTTCTTGAGCAAACGATGCGATACCTAAACATTTTAAAGTTAAAATATCTTAGTCTAATGAAGAAATAAATGAAAATGTCTTACCTTTGGTTATATGTAATGGATACCAGTTTTCTGACTTAGTATCATTTCTTATAGCTGTTTCAATTAATTTAGCATGCTCGGCTATAGTAACATGCTCAAAAAAAAGCCGCATAGTCAACTGATCTGGCTCAAATAAAAATAATGACTGATATTGACGATAAAGACGAATAAGAAGAATCGAGTCCCCACCCAAGTCGAAGAAGCTAGTTGTAATTGATATTTGTGTTTTAGCTTTTTGTAGCATTTTGCTCGAAGTAGAATTGATGGATTTTTCATTCTGATTCGAATGTCTATCATTTTTAACTGAATCATCCATACTCATTGGAGACACATATGAAGATAAATCCGCTGTCGAAGTTATTGTTTCACTTTCAGTGAATATAAACTTCTCTGAACCGATAGACTTTATGTTGGTTTTATCTTCATGAGATCGATCAATAAATATAAACTCTGTCCAAATTTTAGCAATCGTTGCTTCTAATTCAGTTTTCGGTGGAACGTACACATCTTCTTCTTGAACAATTGATGCCGATAATCCATCTAAAGAATTTCGATCGATTTTACCATTTGGAGTCAATTGAAATTCTGAAACACTTATAAAATGTGATGGTATCATATAAGATGGTAGCTTTTTGCGTAGAAATGTTTGTAATACTTCCTTCCAATCAGGCATCGGTTTCGGTTTGGAAATAACTCGTTCAGATTTTTGTTCACCACTTATATTCCCGAGGAGTAATGTATGTAATAATATTTTCTTACTAGTCGATTCCTCATTAGCGAGAATACTACCCAATGATGCGTTAATTTTTCCGGGTAACACTGTTCGGGTACCAATGGGACACATACCAATATGCACTTTCAAAGCGCCATCCATTAATAAATGTGCAAGTATACCACTCTTTAGTCGATGTTCATGGTGTCCCAGGAAGAAAATTGCACATTGGCAATCATAAAAGACAAGTTTATTATCATCGTGACCGTCAAAGTTTAATGCTACATCTGTGTCAGTGCTTGAGTTAACAGTGGAATGAATCGGAATGAGGCCTTCTCTTTCATAAATAAGCCACGACTCAATACTACTGTGAAGCGCTTTTAAATAAACAATACATTTTAGATCATCACTATCACTAAGATCAACGGCAGGCTCTTTCGCTATTCTAATTTCAAAACAATAATGAGTGTCACGTTCATCTAAATCAAGATTATTCATTACCCATGGATCACGTGTTACCTGAACTAATGTCCATCCCATCCCTGATGCTTCCTGCTCTAGTAATCCTATCATATAACCTGTTTCCAACAGACAAAAATCAGCACCTAATTTTACTCCAGAATGTGGGGCGACAGCAGATGATCTTCCGACAAGATGTAAACTTATATGCTTTTTCTCATCATTGTTATAGGCATTCACTAATTTTAAAGTATGATGATCTGGGTTGTAATAATAGAGACCACATGGAATATTATCGATAAATGTTTGAATTTCGATGTAGACTTGAACAGGATAAAGACTTCCAGCAGATGCATAGCGATATTTTGGTACAGGTTGGCTGGGTGTACTGATTGCGATTAATACTGACAACAACTTGCTAAGAGCGTCAAAAGTAACGCCCAGGGGAGATATTTCATAGCTACTACTGTTCTTTTTATAACATGTCTTCAGTAAGTATTCCAAAGTCGACTTTTCAATGGTTTCATTTGTGAAGTCTCGATAGCTTTTCCTTGCATAGTATGCATTAATTAATGCTTCTGTCAATATTGGTCTCGCTAAAGGAATGGTATGCTCCCTCTCAAATTCCCGCTGTATACTATGTCTAGCAAGCTTAAACTGAGTACGTTCAACTGGGTCAGTGATTAAAATTTCAGATTGATCAAACCCATCATTATAGACAGCATGTCTTTCCGGTATTATAAATCCTATAAGTTGTTCGCTAGATTTGTCAACAGTAACAACAGCTTGATGGATATCTGAATGCTGCTGTAAATGAAACTCGATTTCACCGAGTTCAATGCGATGACCATGAATTTTTACTTGAAAATCTTGTCGACCCATGAATTCAATGTAGCCATCTGGAACGAACCGACCGTAATCACCTGTGCGATAGAGGCGTTCACCAGTTCGTGGATGGAGAATGAAACTTGATGCTGTTTTTCCATGATCATTCCAATAGCCATCAGCGAGGCCCATTCCACCAATGTATAATTCACCCTTCACCCATTCCGGACAATCTTCTAGATGTGTATCGTAAACATAGTATTGTTGATTTCGTAATGGTTTTCCATAAGGAATTGATTTCCATTCTTCAGATATTTCTTTCGGTAGAGTAAATGCAATAGACCAAATCGATGCTTCCGTAGCACCACCTAAACTAGTTATTCTTACTTCTTCACCCAATACTGCTTGTATCATTTTTGGTAGTGGTAATGGGATCCAATCACCACTTAACAGAATATGTCTCAATTTATTTTCTTTGTAACCAATCCCAAGATGTTCAACTAACATCTGCATTAACATTGGAACACTATTCCAAATAGTTACATGATGTTGAACCATAATATCATACCAATGTTTAGGATTTTTGTAATGTTCATGGTCTGGAATAACAACAGTTCCACCAGCAATCAACATTCCAAATATATCATAAACAGATAAATCGAAATTTAGATGAGATAGCGCTAATATTCTATCATCCCTAGAAATTTCTAATCTCGAGTTTATGTCCATAATTGTATTGAGAACAGCTTGATGACTGACCATAACACCTTTCGGTTTCCCTGTTGAACCAGATGTATAAATAACATAAGCTAAATCAGTTGATAATTGTTGTTTGATAGGAAATTGCTTAGGATAATCGTGATCTGTGAATTTATCAACTGAAATAGTTATCAGATGTTTAAACTGATGTTGGCAATCAGATTGTGTGAGAAGAATTTTAACATGAGTTTCTTCCATCAATGCATGAAGACGATCATACGGTGAATCAATATCCAGAGGTAAGTAAGCAGCACCTGAGATTAATACAGCTAAACAAGCAACAACTTGTTCCCACCCTTTTTTCATTAGAATAGCAATGAGTTGGTTGGAGTGTACTCCCTGTTGCTGTAGATGATATGCTAGTGGATATACGTGGTTCATTAATTGTTCATATGTTAAATTTGCTTTTGAGGAGAGAACAGCCCACTTGTTAGGCGTGTGTTGAGCTTGTTTGATGACTAGTGTATGAAGAAAG
>OENT01003493.1:1322-12123 GCA_900239685.1 Rotaria macrura | reverse complement strand
AAATTTTTTTCGAAGTGCTTCGTTAACATATCTGCTGCCTTGTTTCGTGTTGATTTCTTGGATTTTTCCTCCATTGTCCTAAAATTTGTCAAGATCAAAATATGTATTTCATTCGTCGACAATGACTTCCACTATAATACTTTCAAATTATTCCTTTTTGTATCATAGGAATATGCTTATGAATCTCAGAGAATGTGTTCTCTCCAAATGCTCTTGTTTCGGATCCGATAATAAATTTCAGTTTAATCATCTAAGGAAAGGATGATGGGCGTTTTCTAAGCAAATCGGCTCGATAAGAAAAGAATATTAGATCTATATGAAATTTTTAGTAACTGTTGTCCACTTTCTCTTATGCCATTACTACAAGTTTCAGGTTTATCCGTTGCGTTTAAGGCTAGTTTTAATCCGATTTGCTTTATTTTTCCAATCTCTGACCACAGAAAAGAAGACGCTTGAATACGTTCTATATTCTATTCGATAGAGAACTCAATGCTAAATAGAATCACGCTCATGAATTTTAGCAAAAGAAGAATCTTCTCTGAAGACCCAAAGGAATCATTAATCATAGTTAGAGTATTTTAAAACCTACAAAATGATAGTAAAAAGTTCTATGAAAAATTCTTTCTTCTATCATACTTGATTAGCTCAATATGCCAACTAATAAAAACTTAGTGAAACTCTATAGAAAATATTCTATACTTAGTCATTTTTGTTATCTAGTGTTTGTTATCATACAAAATGAATGCAAAATGCAAAATGAAGAGGAAAATCGAGATTGGACAACATTTTTTTCCTTAAAATAGATGTTATTCGGCCAAGATTGTTCTCCTCAATATCAAATATCATTTTTATTGTGTGAAAGAAAAACCCTTTGATATCGAAAATGCCTAAACAATTTAAATCTTCTAAAGTATCACTGAGCTTTTGCTAAATATCGGATTGTGGTAATCAAAAACAACAGATGAGACACTTTTTCGTGTAACGTTTTAGTAATATGTTATATGGATTGATTTATTTTATCTGTAGTTAAAAATTGACTGTGGTTGATTACAAGATGAATGAAAGTCGATAGACAGATCGACGAGACAACACCCAAACTATATCTAAACTCATAACGAATCGGATAACATCCTTATTTTTTCTCAGAAAAGATTTTAGTTTTGCTGAAACCTGTTTTATATAGTTTTACTTGGAATCGTGAATTCTCTATTGAATAGTGTTTAAAACGCACTCAAATACCTTTTTTATTTGGCCCCAGATTGAGACAATGGATGGTTTCAAATCAGACAAAATTGTAAAAAATGTATTTACATAGCCAGGATCAAAATTAACTCTAAAATCAATGGATCATGCTGAAACTTTTAGGAATGTCATGAAATAAAAAGGATCACAATTTCTGAAAATATCAGACAGATCAGACATTCTTTTCTTATTTAGCTAAATTTTCAAGGAAACGTCCCTCATTCTTTAAACTGTTAATTAGAAAATGTATTCTCTTTCAGCTAAGGCAAGGTCAGTCCTTTCTATTCTGTTTCTTTCAAGAATTTCCCTTGAATCTCTGACGTTCTATCATCAAGAAAATCATCGAATAGTGAACGATACATACATCGTGATAAGAGGAATGATGATGTCTGTTTGTGTATTGGAAATAATCTTTTCCTATACTATCCTAATATTTTCTACTTATGAACTCTTTTGATACAAGAGTAAATATCACTACTCAACTCAAGACGATCAATTATTCAGTTGGAAACAACTACACATGCTGAAAAGATGTTGATAAACGATATACATCGTTAGACAATGTAACTGTATTTTATTCTATAACTTTTATCTTACACTGAAAGAAATAATCCGTTTGGAAACGAGTAAATGTTTACAACTATTAAAATACGATCCTTTTTAAAATCTAGAAGAATAAAATCGAGACAAATTTCGTATAATACCATATTTTTATCTGTAAGTTGAGAATAATTGTATTCTTCTTATGTCTATTAGAAAAAGATGATACATAGCCGTTAAAAAAGTTTCGTTAGAGAAGATCAGTAGTATCAACGATGTATATTGTTCAAAACTCTTTCAATAGAATCAAGTTTGCCATTGATTAGAAACTTTTCAACTGTTTGATCACAAGAACATTTCTATGTTAGTGGAAAACAAGAATAATCATTATTAAAGTAATGTTGTATGTATATTTTGATGTAATGAATATTTGAATTACAGAAATCAACTGCACAAGTAACTTACGTTGTTCGTTTTTTTTGTTTCCAAAAGTGTTTGTCTTCCTGCATCATCAAGTTTATTGTTTTGAAGGTCCAATTTGATTAAAGTCTATAAGATAAGAAGGAAAAATGAATAATATGATAAGCATTTTATTTAAGTATCATTCCACATAAACGAAGACCAATTCCCACAGAACGTGTACAATCGATGATCAACGATTTTATTTTATTGTCATAGAAGCAAGTTTCTGATGAATTTGTATTCAAACCGTTTAAAATAAATGTTCTTCTGTGATTGCGATCTTCAAGTTTTCCTCAGAGCAACATAGTAGAAACTGGGCATTCTTCGTCGGATCTATATCTTTCTTCGAGGATATATCCGCTTCGGTTGAAACCTGTATTGTAAATAGATATCATGATTCTCTACAACAGGGAAACCAATGAGCTCATTCGTTTTAGGTAATAGAGAGTGATGATTTCGATTTACAATAACAGTTTCAACTGAAACAGATATATCTATGAGCAAATACCGATGGCACCAAAACCCCCTTTTTCTAACGAGGATGCCCTAAAGAAAAGTTTAATATTTCAAGCACAGAAGAAACGTTTTTGACACGGCTTGAGTATAAATTTATCAAACATTTGATTCTATAACATCTATTAAAACCAACAAAATTGATGATCACCGATTGAGCAGGATTGATTGTGGCTTCTTCGGATTTGTTCTTAACAACTTTCTTGAATCTGGTTACAAAAAGAAAAATATTGTTTCCAACTCAAGAAGGCAGTATACAAATTATAAAATTATCGTTAAATTTCTCATAGAATACTAATTCCCTTATAAAAGTTGCTGTATTTTCAGTTTCACTAAGTTCTCTTTCGAAACAAGCATCTTCACTCACCATAAAGATATATTAAATAATGTAAAGCTTATATACGAAAACATGGCAGGACAATGAATATTTATGTTATAGAAATTTAAGTGAATAAATAATTTACTTTATTGGTTCGTAGTACAGCTGCCAAATTTTCTGCTCCCTTGTTACCAATATGATTGTTATACAAATCCACTTCAGTAAGTGTCTGTATTGAAAATAAATCACAAACGATTAAAAAAGCGGTTGAAAACTACAGTTGAACGTGTTGTACAAAATGATACGCAGCACACAATACTACAGTGAGTATATGTTTTAAAAATAAGAAAATTTTAATATTAGACGTGCTTACCACGATTATTCAAGTCTAAAGAAGTATCAGTTATTATGAACTTTAAAAGTTATGATCGATGCCTTATTCATGGACTTTGCGATGATTAAAAGAAGATATTTCAAAAATTCGAATTGAAGATTTCATTTTGATTTCAATTCTCTAGAATCGGACGAATTAAAATGTTCGAAATTTCAGTCACTATGACAAATGAAAGTTTTCTTTTCGAATACAGTTAAAATCGCTGATTTGTATTGATATTACTCTCAGCCGGCAGATGATTTATCCAATAGTTTAACGCAACAAAAATTGAAATTTGTTAGTTCTAGAGATAATATTTATTTGCACTCTTGAAATTTTACTATCTTCTTTAGAACATAAAGAAAGATTAGGCTAATAGACACAACATTTTTCTAAACAATTGAAACGTATTCAAAATCTCGTAAATGATAATATTAAATTTACAAATGGATCGAAATTAACTTGAGCTTGCCACTTTCTTCTCATTCAAATTCGTTTCTTGAAATTTTATTGATGAAGTTTGTTATCTTTTGCTGAAACATACAGTAGATCAACGGATTCACTTTTGCATGATGATCACGCGAAAGTGTTCTTAGTTATTTAATTTGACGAACTTTTCATGGAAAAGCATTCAAATTATTGAGCGAGCATCTAACTCTTTAAAAAAGGTCTTCTTTTGAAAAAGCAACGATAAACTCCATAACAGCATAGTTTTGGTTCTCTCCAATATAATATTCGGATTTCTCACCAAAAAATGATTCTTAACAATGTGTGGAGAGCCTTTTCGCACGTTGCATGCCCGTTCGGAAATTGAAACTTAAATTCCATGTTATGTAAACATGATATTCGAAATCAGCATAAAAAGCCGAGTCGATTGTATTCTACAGCTCTATATGGTCCGTTTCGAACTTTGACGTTCAACAGTAAAAAGAAATTTTCATGTTAAAAAATCGAAATTCTTGTCAAAACACAAAAATGAACCGAAATTTACGTCATAGACATCGATCGACTCAGTGGTTTTTGCTGATTTCGAATATCATATTGACATTACAAGAAATTTGAGTTTTAATTTAGATAATCGAGAGTTGCGAACAAAAGTTTGACCAATGTATTTGTCTCTTATCAATTAACAAAAGAATTTTCTCAACGATGAAAAATAATTTCAAGAAAAGTGATGCATAGTTTTGTTGTTCGTCAGATGGTGATTAAAATTTCTATGTTTTGTCAGAGAAAGCTGGACAGGTTTGCAAAACTGGGTACTACCAAAGCGGGGGCCGAGTTCATGATTTCTTTCCGAATGAACATGAAATGTGTGATAAAGCTCTGGACACCGTTTCTAAACTCAATGTCCGATGAGATATCTGCATATTATATTGCAGAGAGCCAATACAGTTACGTTATGGAGTATATCGTTGTTTTTCCAAAAGTAGACCTTTTGTTAAAGAGTCGGATGCTCGTTTAATAGTTTGAACGCTTTTCCATGAAAATTTCTTCAAATTGAGAAAACACAAATGGAAATGCAGAGATAGAACATTTATTTTTATGAGTCGCAAGAATCCTGACTGAGTCAGTAATGAATTAAAATAATATTGTTTTGAGATGAATTCTAATGCAAATAATAGAACATACCAATAGAAATCTATTCTGACATGAAAACCATCATAAACATTCGGCTAATCAAATATTTCTTCTTTTGAACTTCATTTCAGAATACAACAAATGTTACGATGTTTCGATGAGTTATTTTCATCTTCTATCATTCGAATGAGGAACGAGATTTCAATCGTTACTCTAACCTCGTTGATATGATCAATTCTTTAATTCATTCAATATCCTATTTACTCTCGCTGAGTCTTTATGCTCGTTGACTGAAATATATCTTATAATATAGTATTAATTGCAGCAATTTCATATTACAATCTAGCTTCATCTGGTTTTGATTGGGGATGTTGTTATAGAAGAGAAACGCACATACGTCCATCGTCATCAATATTTATCATACGATTTTTGATTTTTCTCTACTAAAAAGTTGCGAGTGATCTATAAATTCGGTACGAGCTAACTGTATTATCGAACATCCAAATGAGCTAAAAATTTGGGTGTCGAATTTTCAGATTATGGATTCTCGAACGGACACAGAAAATATAAATTTTGACCAACGCTTCTGCTCTTCAATCTTCTTGTAGAGGCTTTCGTCAACGTGTTTGGATTACCGATGTTCCTCTTTTAACTGAGTAAAATTGTTTAATAGCATTTAGGATGGAGCTTCTCACAAGACTGTCGCGATTTCATATTTAGTGTTGTATATTCGGTATTGTTTTGTCAAATAGAAGAAAAAAACTTAGTAAACGATCGGTATTAGTACCTGATATGTGTCAAATTGACGGAATTTTAGGGTCTGAATGATGAAGAAGCTTGGTGCAAACTCACCGTGTTAGTTTTTAATTCATCGGCCACGATTTCCATGTCGTCATCATTTAAATTCTGACTAGCTAAGTTGAGCGTTGCATTGTTCCCATTGTCTCTAAATTTTTGTCGAAGTGCTTCGTTGTCATGTCTAATGCCTTGTGTCATGTTGATTTCCCGGATTTCACCTCCTATTTCCTAAAATTTTTCAAGATCTGATATAATAATTACAAATTTTTAGAGAATTATTCATCTCCAAATAATCTTATTTCAGATAAACAATTGATTTCAGTTCAACCATTGAGGAAAACTTCTGTTGAAAATCGTGGCGAGACAACGAGAGAAATAAGAAGAACAATATTCAACAGCATCCATTGCTGAAGCAATTTTAAATGCCATATATTATTTCACATTAGGAAACATATGAAAAAGCGATGAAAAAATTGTAAGAAAACTGATTAAGCCTATGTGTATCACAATCAATCATCATTGTCCGGTTTTGGTTAGAAATCTATTGTCTTTGAATTTATATAACACAAGTATTTTCTATCCTATTTTCCATAAGGCTTACAAAGAATTTTATTCGATCTCTGACTTTTTATCATGAATATTATCCTCGAAGAATAAATAATACGTCTTGATGCGTAGAAGATAGCTACCCTACTATTTTAATATGTGCTAGTTCTTGTTAATTATTAGTGGAATTACACTAGAGAAGAGCATACGTTTGGGTACTATTCGAAATTCTCTCCATAGTGTGAATACGTAATCAATATTCATCAAGTGTGTCGTTACTCAGAAATTTTATTTGTATATGTTTTTCGAATGTGAGATTTGAAACAGTCATATCACAAGAATTTCTCTATGCTATTCGATAATCTGAATAATAATTATGAATGCCATTGCGCGAGTATTTTAAGCAAATGAATATCTTAAGTAAATAAATGCAATCGGGAAAGGAACTTACCTTTTTCGTTTTTAATGTTTGCAAAAGATTCTTCATTCCTGGGTCTTCAAGTTTATTGTTTTGAAGGTTTAATTTGATAAGAGTCTGTAAGAAAATGAATAATATGAAAAAGTATGCTATTGAAAAACATTTCTCAAATCATCTAACAATACCAAAACTATCGTGCAAAATTCAGCATGGAAACATCTAGAATATTTTCTGTTCTTGAATTTCTCATATAAGAAGCGAATTCCCTTATAAAAACTTGATGTCTTCTTCAATTTCACTTAGAGATGTAACTGTATGCCTGAGTAGCCTTGCTGTAGGAAAGAAAGAAATTTTAAGAATCTGTAAGTCATTCCTGTTGGTACCACAAATTATTGAAGGTTTTAGATATTGCCGTCCAAATCAGAATGCTAAAATCTGTTTTTTTTCCTATTTTTATTTGTGTTTTAGGCAGAAAATTTCATTTTTACTTTTTCGGTTTTCTACATGTTCAAAAGACTAATACTCATAAATGGAAATCTGAACAAATAGATGATAATTCATCGTCTATAAAAAAAAAGAGTTAGCCTTTGTATTGATATAACCAATACAGGCAATATGATAAATCCCTTATTAACAATTAATCGAGTGACAGTAGTTCAGTAAGCAAAACAAAAAATTAGTATATTCCTTCTCTGTTTTCTCCAAACAACTAGAGAACAAAAAGTGTAGAATTAATGCCGCTGCTTGGAGATGCAACAAAATGAATGTTTTGTAGAGATACTATTTCAGACTCTGATGAAAAAGTAAATAGCGTCATTTTTTTGTTTGTTGATATACATAAATTAAGTCAATCTTTCATTTCAGTCAATAGGTGTCCTAATTTCAATCGAAATCGAGTAATGATTGATGACTCCTCTTCATATTTTCTGCTTGCATTGTCTTGATTAAATTTAAGTGTGAAACATAATTATTTCATTTTAGGTTTTTGTAACTATTAGTTATCTTATACTTCAATAAACAAATATTTCTTATCATTTAAAGAGTTATTCAATTTGGAAATGTCCAGCCGCTGCTGACGAACGTACATATTGAAATCAGACGCTGCCATTTCTGGTTTCACTACATTCTCTTTTAGAACAATTATGTTCAACGCAAATAAAGATATGTTAAATAATCTTAAGTTTAGCTATGTACAAAAACATGGGAGTACATCAGAGAAACTAATGCTATAGAAATGAAAACGAATACTTAATATACATTATTAGTTCGTAGTGCATCTGCCAAGTGTTCAGCTCCTTTGTCATCAATCTGATTGTTATACAAATCCACTTCAGTAAGTGTCTGTATTGAAAATAAATCCCAATTGATTATAAAAGTTTTTTTAAAACTACAGTTGAACGTTTTCTACTAAATGATGCGCACCACACGATGCTGGAGTGTTTATATGTTTTAAAAATACATAAATGTTATTAATATTAGACGTGCTTACCGCAATTATTCAAGTCTAAAGAAGTATCAGTTATTATGAACTTAAAAATCCATGATCAATGATTAATTCATGGGCTTCGTGATGATTAAAAGAAGATATTTTAAAAATTCGAATTGAAGATTTCATTTTTATTTCAATTCAGTATAATTGGATGAATTGAAGTATTTTTAAATTTTAATTACCATGATGTTCACAATTATCAGATTCGATACATTCAATATAGTGAATTTTCTCACCATTTGATCGTTACAGTATTCAACACGGATAGGTCAAACTTAACAGACATTTTCATATGATCTTATTCATATTCAAACATATAATTCTAAGAAATTTGAACTGGAATTGAAGTTAATCGGTTAAAAACTACAATTTTGATCTTGTTGATATTCTTTTGCATTCATATGTAGGATTTATTCATCGTTCCACAATTAAATGAAATTTTTGACATTTACATGTAAAACCTATTGCATATGTGCTCCGTTTGTTTTTGTTGCTTATCATCAATTTTGTTTGAATGCTTGTGAAACGACGTAAAAGCGATGCTAGAATATTGATATATGACTTACCTTGCTCTCTCGTAGTGCATCAGCCAGATGTTGCGCTCCAAGTTCACAAATTTGATTCGTATTCAATTGCAGTTTGGTGAGTGTCTGCGTAATAAGAGAAAAACATGAGAACGAGTACAAAACATGAAATCAGTTTAACATCCATGGTCCCCTAGCGTATAATAATTAGATGAGTATTCATACGATTGCTAAGCTTTCAACGATCATTGAACATGAATAGTATGCATACATAGTTTTGAAATCAATATAATACGAAGTCTATAAGGCTATCGTATAATATATTTTTCGAATCCATAACTACCATTGCTAATGACATCGAAAGATATATTCCACATGCTAAACGTAGTATTTAACTAACAGAGTGTGACTGTATGGTTATGAATCTTGCCAAAGATAAGATAAACCCATAGATTTGCACTTATTTTATTTTATTTTGGTATAGTTGAGTGGTAATAGGATTTTGTACGTACTCACGGAACGCCAAACTGAAAACTCAGTGTAATCTGTCAGGAAAGAATTTTGGACAATTGACTCAATGTTATTCGTGTCTTGAATGATTCAGTCTACAGTAAATTGATTATACAACTGTACAGTCCCTATGTAGAATAAAAATGAACTCTAATATAAGAAGATTACTACAGAATGTGTGCAATGTTGATCGTGAGCTGAAGACATAAACTAGAATTGGTTGCTATAGTGAAAAAGATATAGATACAAGAACAGTCCTATTTGAAGAAAAGAAAGAAAAAAACGAATCCAACAGATGATATGTTTATAGAAAATAATAATATTAGTATGACTAACTTTACTTAATCAAAGTTATTGTAGGGATGCGCTTTTTAATGTATCTATTCAACAAAGATCTGATTTCATGTGTAGTGTTCCACAGAAAGTATTACATTATTGGAATTTCTACTTAAAAAACGAGAAAACGTTTAATATTGGTTTCTATAATATTCCCCATGGATCATTTTGTAAAATTTTAAATCGAGAAAATGAGACATCATTTTATCTTACTTGGTTTACTATTATTTCCGTTGCTACAATCTCCATATCCTGATCAGTGTAATTTGATGCATTTAAAACGAGTCTTGATCGGTCCTTGTTGGTTCTAATGCGTTCTTCGAGGGCTGGATTATTATATTTCGGCTTTTCTTCCAACTTAATGTTCTGTATTAAGGTTTTCAATTCCGGTAATTTATCGAGACCTGATATATAACGCTTCATCCTAGTTCTTGGCTTCAGTTCTATCAACTTCTTATCAGCTTCTTCCAAGTAGTCTTCAAATGCTTTCCTTTCTTCCAATAATTTCAATGATTTCTTGTCCTTCGAAGCATTCACGAACCTCAACAGTTGTTGAATAAAATTCTGTTGGTCTTCTTGAAGTTTAAGTTTATACTCCTCGACAGATTTTTGCTGCTCTTTTCCCAGACCTTCAATCTCGCCGAGCAGTTTTTCTTCTAGCTTGTTAACAACCTCACGTATCGATGTAATAGCTTCAACAACCTCAGTTTTATTTGATTGATTTTCTGTCTTGATCTCTGTCAACAATTTGTCTGCTCGCTTGTACCTATAGTTTAGGCAAGATTGAACTGCATGTAAACCATTTCTGCACTAAATAATCACGATTTATCATAAACAATAGCTTTAGAATTAATTTCGTCAAAACATCGACGTTCAACACTCACATCTTCTTCTACAACATCCACCCGACCACACTGTAAAAAATACGTGCAGAATAATAAACCCTTCAAAAGGGTTGATGAATTTCATAAACCCTTTCATAAACCCTTTTAGGGTTTATTAATCTCATAAACCCTTTCATATACCCTTTGAGTTCATAAACCCTACGAAGGGTATATTATACGTTGCATTTTCATAAACCCTTTAGGGTATATGAGCAGTAATATACCCTTAAAAGGTACATTAACTTCATAAACCCTTCGAATGAGGGTTT
>OENT01003491.1:0-12130 GCA_900239685.1 Rotaria macrura | reverse complement strand
AAGTACGCTGTATAATCAACATATGCAAAAGTCGATGTATATTGGCACCAGGAGAAAGTTACGGATGATTATTTCAGAAGTTTCATGCAAGGGAAAGAAAGAAAAAAACGTAGAAAATCTTATGGAATAATAAATCAATAATTCACTGGGATGAGAAAATTGAAAAAACGTAGACCGAGGCATCATTCCGAGAGGATACTAAGGGGAAGGTAAGCTTAGCTTGTGGATATTGATTCATTCTTATTCTGCTTTGGAATATGACTTGGATTTATGCTGTTCATCCTTTTCAAAATAACACCGTGTAAACATAAACAACTGATATTTCTCAACTTTTAACATAAAGTGATATCGTAGGGTCCCAGGTGAATGAATATAATACTGACTCCTCTCGGATTCAACCAGATCTAACGGGCGGAAAAACTCTAATGGGATTCCGGGTTGAGGAACTACTAACGGATCCGATAGGAAATTCATATTATATTATGTAAACACTATTTAGTATGTGGAGCCAACAGTAGAGGTCGGTCAAAGCCCTGCAACAGGTTGCATCGGATTCGACAGTAAGATATGATCGGGTCGCAATACGAGGGATCCAAATATCGGTCCACAACCCGAATTCGTTCACAAATTCATCAGCTTTATAGAAATTTACATAGAATTTGATCTGGCCATTATCGGGAATCGAATCGGATCTGTCTGTCGAAATCATTTTCCTGGGGTATCGACTGCGACACCCTGAAGGTAATGCATAATGGCGTAACCAGGGGTGGGTCAAGTGGGTTTCAGGAACTTCACCTGGATTTTCAGCCGACCCCGTTTACTTCGAAGTAGTTGAGTTTTTAAATATAAATATACAATATTCATTTGAGTATAGTGGACCAAAGGGGGGGGGGGAGAAATAGCCCCTGTAAAAGTGAAAAACGTTCATCCTACAAGAAGTGATGAATTACAAGGAGAAATAGAAAAAATAGACACACATTTGTATTTATATCCTGCACTGCTTTTTCACTCAGGCTGCGACTCAATGATAAATTTTTCTTTTTCCTAGAGAAGCTTTTTCAAGAGCAGAAATAAAGCAACGCACCAATATAAACATACATCGCCCACTTAGCATCACATAAATCATTTCTACTGAAACAGCTTTCATTTCTGCCATGTAAAGCTCATTTCTCCCATAACTGCACGCTAGACTAGAGAAATAGTCCTGATAATTTCTGCTTATATTCGAACATCTATAGATTTATCCTTCACTCGAATTCATTTCCATGCATTAGTAGAAGTGGCTCATTCTTTTAAAGTGAAATGCATTGCAGGCTTGTAATTTCTACCAAAAAAGCATATCTGCTAATCTTTTTCTCATAAATGATTTCTGCTACAATGAAAACAATTTCTTCGTATTTGATTCAGCTCTCATCAAATAGGTGCACTGATAATTGAAATCCCTATAGTTGAGTTTAATTTAAAGAGAAAAATAAGAAAAGAACAGGAAGATAACTTTATTTAGTCGAGTCAACATTCATACCAAAAACTAAGCAGAGGTCTTACTCTTTTAAAATACAATTCTCTTCGTATCAGACGAACAGACGAAACTATTAGTTGTACTTTTTCATCCAAAAACTCGAACTATGCTCATTTTGGGAATTTAGCAACCCAGCTTGCAGTTGCAGCTGCTCAGCAATTAACGAATTTGCACTCTGTTCAATTTTCAAGTCTTTAGTGGGTTGATAGATTCACAGTTTTTATCATGCTGAATGCTATATACGTAGGATTTATGCGCAATTTTATCTTGAAATTAGATCAGAATCATGCTACTTGAATAGCTTTCTGCGACTGTTCTGGTAAATTGCTCATTCGACGTAACTGTTGTTCCAATCGCGAAAAGCAGTACCACTTCGATATTGAAAATTGAGGACAACAACATCATTTGTTTTGAAATGGATGTTTGAAAAAACTATCCTCGAAACAGTCGACAAATCATAATTTAGTCATTGAAGTTAATATTTCAAATACTTTTTCACTTCTGTAGAGATAGATGTCTTTTTCATGTACGTACCAAGGAATCATTCACATTATGAAATATCACAGGTTTACCTGTATTTTCAAACTTCATCTACGTGCATGAATAGATATTGATTAGGTATCTTGTCTTATACATAAATGAAGGCTCAACTCTCGGGAACCCAACTGTCGTGTCACCCATGAAACGCAATTCCTCAAAAATAAACACGATTTTTTCTTTCTTTTTACCATCTTGAGTATATGGACTGAGCTTCACTACCCTTAGATTTCTGGTTATACGGCTAATAACTCATCGAAATGAATTCTATGGGTATTATGAAATTGAAATCTAGATACCCAGTGTAAGGGTTATGTGATATTTATCATAGATGGAACCGGTCTAGCTTTATGATGACCGGTACCAGTCCCAGTCTAGAAGGTACAGACCGGACTGAACCGACCGGTCTACCGGTATGCAATCAATCTACCCGTAAAATACGACACGAATCATAAACTTTCTTAATCTTCTCTTTTAGTGCTGAAGTAAAGGCATTTCAGGAAAATAGTGATATTTGTAAAATTTGACCGAAGGTAATTAGGGCAGAGGCAGACGAAGGTAAATCTTTAATTGGTCTTTCAAAATTCCATCTTGAAGATTTTTACTTTTCAATTCTATTGTAGAGAATAGAACGAAAAGGTTAAGCCCACAATTCGGCAAAACAGACCCCAGATTTGTATTCCTCAACCTCGATTACCTTCGGTCAAATTTCATTGAATCTTTTTTTTCTCCAAAACTTCTCATTTAGCAAAAGAAGATTAAATTTATGAATTTAAGAGTAAGTTAACTTCCATGGTGGATGCCGAGAAAGAAACTGACATGAATCGTTAGTCTGCATTCAGGCCGACAATAGACTGGTAGACCGGTTTCAAACCCGTATACCAGCCGGTCTTAAGTCCGAATCGGCACCGGTTCCATCAATGATATGATCAATTCGAGCATAGTTTGTCTTTTCCCATACATCACAAACACAAAATTGATGCTTCGCACGCATCATTCGATGCATTATATGTGATTTACACATGGGATATCGAACGGCTAATACCCAATGCATACGATAAAGCACTTCATGTTTGCGAAGATTCTGAAATGTTAAATGTATTGAAAGAACATGCGATAATTAATTTGAATGACCTGACTATATTTGATCTTTTGCTAGCTTAAGAAAAACTTCCGAAATATTTGCCTACTCCTTTCAAACAACTGAAAACGGTGCCGAAGAATTTGATTCAGATGAAGATAATGAAACGGAAATGAATGAACAAGGTCAGTTCTATGATAAAGTTCTACTAGATTTTGAAAATGACAATGCGAATGGCGATGAAGACACGTTGAATTCAATCAAATCCAACTTTAGTGGGTTTAGAATAACAGATGACATCAATCCCATGTTGACAGAATCATATTTCAAGATCAAAATAAAGGAGAAAATTAAGCATATTCATAAACAATCTGTTCATTGGCGATTATCCAATAAAAGAACAAATTTATCAAGTGATCGCTTTATCGTGAGTCATGCAGTAAACAAAAGATATAGATTGATAAAATTATTACTTAGACTCACTTCTCTCATTGTTTTTTTCTGTTGTTCCAAATAATTGAACAATGTCTCATTTTATCCACTCAGTTTTATTTGCTTTAATGAACTTTTAGATGGTCCTGAACATTTTCCAATAACTGCGCTTATTTACTTCTAGGTACTTCTCTGTACTTAAAAGTAGTTCATAATACTTTTAAGGTACTTCAAAATACTTTACGGTATAATTACAATTTACTTCAAAGTACTTTCAGATATTTTTAGTATACTTTCCATTATTAATGGATACATTAGTGTAATTTAAGGGAATTCTACAAACTTTGATTAATTTGAAATTACTTGAAGTAACTTGTGTGCTTTCCTGTACTTTTCTACTTGAAGTATGCTATTTCCCCCTAGGGTAGACAATAACTTTCATGACATGCAGAACTAGTATCAAGCGGCCAGCTGGCTCACACCCGAATCCACATCTCAAGGCGAGAACTGTAATTAGTTAGTAAAGGATGACTGAATAGGCAGTCAACTTGGAACATTGGTTTGCGTCGAAGTATAGGTATCCTAATGGATGTGTTCCTTCTGAAGAATAAATGGTAGTATTATCAAGCTGCAAGCCATAAAATACTTAGTTTCAATGAATTCTTTAAACTGAACGACCAATCAACATTTGAAATATTTGTCCGACTATAGAATCACAAGTTCTTTCATAGTATTGTCTAGAATAAAGACATGGCATATTTACAGCATTCTAGCAAAAAAGTGGCTCAGTATATTGTTTCATTGTATATATAAGGGTGTGTATACCTACCACGATATCATAGTATTTCGATAGTGCTGAGCGTGGGGGCGTAGATACACTTATCAATTGATTCGTACACACAGCCACATCCTCGCTAAAGCTACTGCCTTGGATATCTGATTGTAAGTCAAACATACACGAAGAAGACAAGAGACACTGAAAGTTGGGGGAGAAGATCATCTGATCTCAAATAGCTGTAAGCCAAAAATATATTTTCCATAATTTGAAAAGTAGAGAATGCTGATTGCAGCATATTGCAAGAGAAACTTCAGCTCATTATTTTGAATCTTATGATTGAGAAAACTCTTTAACAGGAAAGAGTTCGTAATTCAAAATATCTCATACATGTAATTTCCACTATTTGAAAGCGGTTTGTTGCAATATTTCACACCAATAAACACGATCTTCACCTAGAATAAGAGTTTCTTGTGCTGTGACTCTCATTGAAAAAAATGGTCTCATTACCAAAGCTAAAAAGATTTCGTGGAAGCTAAAAATAGTAAAAGAGTTTCGAGTTTTACAACGAATTCGAAACCACTTGTAAAAAGTTTCCGGCATAAGTACGAAACCCATGAAAAGGTTCCTAGACATTAGATAAGCGTCCTTGNACTTTGAGCAACAGACTGGAAATTGTTTTTAGCAACAGCTTGAACTAAGATTCGAACCCATGATCCATCGATTACAAACCAGACATAGCATCCATTGAACCATACATCAATCGATAATGATATTATGCTTATGGATTACATGAATGAATGTTTCTACAAGATTTTCGCATGCAAAAGTCGTTTACTAGATTATTTTCATTTTGTAAAATTAATGTAAATAAAAATTCTATATAAATGGTATCAAGAAAGAGCAACATCTGATTTTTTTAAAAACCAAGAAAAACAAATTTAATTCCTTACTGCTCAAAAAGTAATTAAATACATTTTATAGAAAAATGATCTCTTTGTGCGATAGGTGAATAGAAAATTAGACGGTGTAAAATTATTTATTATGCCTTTTCTCCTGCCTAATAATAGAAGAATATACGATCACAATTCCGAATAAATTTTTTCTGTGGAAAAGTGTAAAAGGAAACTCTTGTCGCTACGATTTTTAACTACATATTTTTAGTTTTAAAAGAAATTCGCTGAAAATTAAATCAAAGACTTAAGCTCAAAAAATGCTTTCTTTTTAATTTTCTTTTCTTCAAAACATACTCATTGTTTTTTCGTAGAGAATAAAAGAAACATATTCGTTTTCATTTTCAAAATGAGCGATAATACAGGATGCTGAGTCATTCTTCGAATCTGAATAGCATATCTATCACAATAGATCATGTGGGACTCCTGTTTACATGAATATCCAAGATATAATTTACCTTGTTGATTAATAATCCGTAACTCCAAAGACTGATATTTTGATGAAACACCCAACTCCTTCCTAACATCTTATGCATTCTGAAATACATTGTGGAAATTTTATTAAGTCAATATAAGTACTCAGAGTAGTAGATTTCATTGTTTTCATCAGTAGAAGACGCTTTTACTCGAAGACGATTTGGAACTGTCAATCCTGACACAATGTTCAGAGTATAATGCGACATAAGTGTATGCAAACCGATCTATACATGAATTATTGAGACGCACCTGAGCGCGTTAGGAATTTCCGTCTCGTATTAATAACTATTACTTTTCTAGAACGATTACAAACGCGTTTGAAACTAGCATTTAAGCGCGTGTATACAAATTTATTTTAATTAGAAGTCAAGAAAGACAAAAATCCTTCTGAACGCGTTTAGACGACAAGTGCTGGATGCGTTTAGCAGTGTTTTCATAATCCTGTCCCATAAAAATGCGTCAGAATGTCGCTACTTGCAACAATAACGCATCTATCCGCGTCGAAAATGCGTTTTTCGATTACATGGGTGGTTTCGTATCAATACGCTAAACCTTTGCAAGAATTCTGAGTTCGTTGGAAAATTTGAAGCTTTATTTTCAGTACGTGTGTTACAAGTATTATCTCGATACACGTTTGTTCATTTTCTTTGTTTCCTTTCATATAAGATTATCTATATTGATGTCTTTCTTTTTTTCTCTTGGGTACTTTCATAACTATCTTCTTTGAATTTCCTCTTATTATTATTTCTTTTCATTCTTTGATCTAGCAGATGTTTATCGTCTTTCGATTATTTTCTCTCCCTCATGTTATTGAATTTTCTTCCTTTGCAAAAATAGAAAAAAGATCTATTGACAAGTATATATAAAATATGATTATGTATTTATGATTGCAGTAGGGCATGGGTGTGGGTGTTGGCAACATCGAATATTCGTGAAGAATAGAAAAGAAAACAAATATGACTTAACTGAATCTGATCACAGTGCAAGCTATTTTCCCCATTTCTAGTCTAAAACGAATCAATTGCGATATTGCTCTAAGGGTCTGACAGAAGTTTCGTAACTGGCAACGATGAAAACAATATAAATTCATAAATATATGTTTTTGTCCGTGTTTTTTAGTAATCGTAATGGATAATGGAAATTATAGAAGAAATGACAAACTCTCATGCGAAGAAAAACGCCAATTATATCTATCAACAGCATTGTGTGGTGTGAATAAAGATGCTGCTTCGAATCTTCATGCTCTCTTTCACCATCACTGTAGATGTCAAAGTACACGTGAATCATAGACCCCTATTCATATGCTTACGTGACATCCAACCTCACTGAGGATAGGATTTTATCTTTATTGTACTTTAAAAAAATAAAGTTTTTGACTTTATTGTATCCAATAAATATTCAAGGACAGAAAACGGGTATGTGTAAGTGTTTTAATGCAATACTAGTATTTACACATGCTATGACTTTCGATAAACAAACAGATAATAAAATATACGTGTCTGCATCGGGAATAAAATCTAAGATATGATAGCTGGTCGACAGAATCAATGCTTTAATCATTGCGCCATCAAAGTAAGGCAAACATACTATTTTATTTTTGAATGATATTTGATCATCGCAAGTGCTTTTCTAAGACATGACGGTTACGATGAACATGGATATAAAGAAGCTTTTTTTAACAATTAAAAGATGATCGTAAATATGTTCCTCTTATCGATGATGGATATATATAGAAGGATAGAAGAAATGAGTATTTGTAAATTCTTTTATTCAATACTAGGCTTTTAACTTCCTATGTCTATTGATGATTAAATATCATTCAGAAATAAAATAGTATGCTCGTCGTGCTTCGATAGCTCAATGGTTAGAGCACTGGTCCAGTAAACCAGATATTATATATTGGGTTCGGTTCCTGATTGAAGTATATATAATTTATTACCTGCTTGTCTCTCAAAAACTAAAGCAAGTGAAGAGTCTAATACTCTATAAAAGTTACATTTTTAATTTGTTATTCAGCTTTTTTCTTTCGTGTTTAAATTCTTTATCATATTCAAATTGTAAATTATACCATTGATATTGATAACATGGTATGTTTTCAAATATGCTCATGTCGTAGAATACTGTATAAGAAAGGATCTCGTGCATTCACTTTGGAGAGATGTTTGTTTGCAAGAGACAAGCAACCCTTTCCAAATGGAGTAAAACCCGGGCTAAATGACTGCTAAGGCGGATCGATCCTACACAAGATTTTATCAAATCTTATAAAATCCAAGCTTCCAAAAAAATCTTATCGGATTCCGGAAGGCTGAATCTTTATTGGATTGCACGATATGGTTCCTATGACTCCCAATGATATTCCGTTATCGAAACCGGTACGAATTCAAACACAGTAATTTGTAATGTTCTTACAAGATCTTACTTTGTTTTTCGTTTGATCGATAACTTCAGCATCAGCCTCCGCAGTATAGATCGGAGGGTGTGAGTAGGAGGGATAGACTTCAACAGCTAGGAAGCACAAAGTGAGTAGATACCGTTGCTCTGAGTATAAATCGCCTCATGCGACAGGAATGCAGCCGTTCTTATCATTGACCAGGGCTGCCAACTGTACCCCATTTTGGGGTATAGTACTCCATTTCACCATTTTGTACCCCAGAAAATGTGATACCCCATGGGGTATATACCTTATACCCCATTTGAGCTTTAAAGTGCGCAGTGTGATTAAAAAAACCTTCTAATGAAAATAGCCTATGTTTCCACTAGAGTTGTCTCATTTCTATAATATAAAGACATCTAAAATTAAATTTACTGGTAAAGGGCTGACCAGCAGATATTAGCATCCATTTTGTTTAATTTCATCTTGAATTATTCTGTTTTACATACTATTTTCACTAGGGGTGCAACAAATCTTTAATGAGTCTAGGATTTGTCGCCAAATCTCTGAGGTTTGGATTTGGATTTGATTTCTGGATTTCGAGTATGGTTCGAATTTAGTTCCTGGATGTGGATTTCGTCTAGATTTAGATCATAGGACTGTTGATATTGCTTTTTTCATCTTAGATTTGGGATTTGGGATTGGTGGTATTTTTTGGATTTGGACTTGGATTTGGGTGCTAGGTTTGGATTTGGACTTGGGATTTTTTCAATCTAACATAAGTCCCACTTGGTAGCCGCACTACACTGAAACCAAATCGTAATCCCAAATCCCAAATCTCACCCGAATTCCAACCTGAATAATGCAAGCCAAATCCCAAATCCAAATCTATACAATTTCATATCAATTTATAAGACTTGAGATTCTTTTCTCCCTTCTCGGACTTAATCTTAAAAAGTCTCATCAGATTTGGGTAAACTAAGATCAAATCCAAACCCCAATCATAATCTCAGTCGAGAACAAATCCAAATCTATTTATACCAAATCCCAATGCTTTGAATTTGTTGCACCTCTAATTTTCACTACGAACAACGAAATAAGTTTTACTAAATTTTTCTCTTTTTCTCGTTTCCCATTGTATCATTACCATTTCCTATTAAATTTGAAGAATACATAGTTCTTTTTGTCTCAAAAATAAATCAAGTTTTACATTGTCTCTTCAATAGATTTGATGATAATATTCTCATGGAATTGAACAAGGGTTATGAAATTGATATTTCTGATGATTCAGAAGCAACAACAGACAAAGAATCTCTTAGTTTTCGAGACTAACTAGCTAAACTTATAAATTAACTAGTATACTGTTTTTGGAGAGAAAACGAAGAATAAAGCTATTCCAATTATGAAAATAGTGAAAAATTGAGTTGTTTTCTACAAAAGAAGTTGAATTTCATCCAGTTTCTCAATCATATCCTCGATTTTAGGGTGAGAGATGATGTACCCCAGCGATGTACCCCATTCTAAAAAGGAATATACCCCACTTTGACTTTCATAAACCTCATTTGAAAAATAAGAAATGGCAGCCCTGTCATCGACAAAACGTTGCATGAACAAATCGCTGTACAGACAAAAAGTCAGACAGATGTGCAGCTACCCGGGAATCAAGCAAAGTAGATAGCAGCAGGGTCAAATTTGTTTTGGTTACGTGTCTGATCGAATCTAGGTAAGAATTTGTTTTACGCCAATAATCATAGGAACCATTTCGATAAGTGGATCGAATAGGATTCCAGTCGGAATCAGAATAGGCTGCGTAGGATTTTCATAAAATCACCAAAATCCTATTGGTATCCGAGAGACGGAATGTTATTCGTATCCCCAGTGTTGGATGTTATTTGATCCTATTATAGAAATTTAACAGAATCTCACGGGAGCCTTGTAGTCATCTCTACTAATGTCACCACATACTAATTAGCACCTAATTAAGAAAATAGGGTTCAATAGTAGGATCCATTTGTAGGCACACCTACCTTAAAGCTATCAGATTTTGTTGGATAATCGAGTACGACAAGATTCAGTATGATCCGATATCGTACTCATCCATCGGGATATCTGCCGCAACAGGATGAAAGTCACCGATTCTATGGATCGCAATCCGATAAAGGGATTCAGACCGACATTTGGACCAAATCGTATATCCAACTGAGCAACGTGAAAAAATCAAGCTGGGATCTATAAAGAAATGTCACTTACTCTAATAGAAAGAAGTACTAGTCAATAAAACATATCAGAAAATTCACTCTGGTATAATTGGAAATGTGGTCAATCTTAACTAATTCAAATAGATCTGAAGGCGGGGTATTTATGGGTTTTCGATTCGACTCGGTAGTAGATGCTCTTCGTATTTGTTTACACGACTGTTACAGCACAACACTGAATTATTGAGATTGAAAAAATTAGTCTGTAACTGTTTGCAGTACAACGCCTCTCCACAGTTCTTCAAAACTCATTCAAAATAACAACGTCCATAGCCACAATTTGTTTGAGTGCTGGAGATTTGGAGTGTATTGAGTGTCTGTGTGAACTTGGAAAGCTCCAGAGTACGAGTGAATTCGATTGAGGGCGCTGACTGGCAGTTTTCTAAAAGGCTATTGTAGAAGGGTCATGTCTATATTGCACTGCTCACAAGTGATGAAGTCAAGAGTTTTTCTTTGTGAAATTATTATGTTTGAATAGTTGAAAGTGGTAAATCATGGGCTAACTAAAAAATGGAGACAGATATGAGAATGGTTTGATCGAAAGTATAATCGGTAGGCCCGTGCTTTAAATGAAGTATGCGGAACATCTACTTCGGGTATAGACATTGTGTTGATCTTGCGACTTAAAAAACAGAGTGCACATTGTACACATTGAAGTTTGAAAAACGAGTATTCCTCCAAGTAAAAGGTTGAATCGTTTGATCGTTTCATGGTTCGATGACTCGCATCATCGAAAATGACACCGTTAAATGCATTAGACAGCTCGTAATACATCGTAATTACTGCAATATAATGTGGAAAATGATTGTCAGCTTTCATCGATTGCCGGATGATTCTCTGTATCATGGAAACAACCACTCCTTTAAACAGTCTTTTATTAAAAAATTTTGGAAACCATTGAGTTCATATTGTCACCGCTTAAGGCTTGAATTCATTAGATGACCCCCAACTTGTACTTCCGCCTTGGAACACTAGTGGATTAGAATGACAAACTTTTGTGTCAGTTTCTGTTTAGTTTATTCTCGTAACGTAAAATCTCTCTAATATGAACACCATTGTGGCAAACAAAAATCCTATACATATAGGGGATAATCATTTTAAAGAGAATCCATTAAAAAATAAACAACCTTCAAGTTGTTTTTAGTGTTCCTTCTCTCAATCATCAATTTCGATTTTACCAAAATGATTCTGATTAGTATGCAATATCATTTATCTACAATTTACAATACTTGAAACCCCACACCTGGTTCATCAGGCATGGTTTTGAAACAATAAAAAATTGTTGGCAGTTTCGAGATACTAGAATCTAGGTATAGGTCAAGCAGTTTCAATTGCTACAGATTAAAAACATGACGATGTTCAGGTTGTCGCTTGATAGACAAGTGATGTAGATGGTGCACCACACGCAGAAACTGGTACCCTTATCAATATCTGTGACTTTAGTAAGTGTTTGACGGCTGACATCAAAATATATTTCAGGACTAAATTGTGACCATAGATGTAGTGATTGGCAACACTGAATGTTTTGTGTTCGCTTCTCTCATGCCAAGGGGGGAACAGCAGAATCCAGTCCCTTGGATTCAAGTGGATTCAAGTGGATTCAAGTGGATTCAAATGGATTCAAGTGGATTCAAGTGGATTCAAGTGGAGTCCCATGAAGTCTCGTAAAAGGATTTCCTGTTTTTCTGAAATACATTGTAAAAATTCGATACTTCTATTTTTTTTATTTG
>OENT01003489.1:0-12142 GCA_900239685.1 Rotaria macrura | reverse complement strand
AACGGTGACTAGTCCTGACCGGTGTACAAGACGTTTCAGACTAGACCTGATGGGTTTCGCGGACATTTTGGACTAGTCATGTCGGCAGTCTTCCCTTATCTTTTGCTTACTTGGGATGTTCGTTTCGAACATATTTTAATTCAACTCCGTGCTAGTGCATGTGCATCAAAACGATCGAAAAAAGCAAAAGCATTCCAATGAAGGTTTTTACGATATACAACAGATTTTGCCGAAAAAGAAATCAACGTTAGGGAACTATTATTATGTTATTATTGCCAATCGGAAAGAAAAAAAATAACATTACAATATTATAATGTTATTAGTTTTTTCTTGTCTTTTTTAATATAGTATCCAGCATGCATCAAGACTATAAGCTTGTGATTCCAACATTTTCATTTTCGAATTTTTATTTCTATCTGTCTCATAAATCATTAAAATGTTCGACATTTTCCACCAACCCCAAATGAGAAATACAGATACCCGAAGACATATCATTCAGACAGCCGGGCATTGTCCGATTGCATGTGGATTTCTATAAAATCGATAAACTTATGTCATAAATTGGTACACGGAATCGCATCAAATCCTTGGTGTTTGACTCCAATCGGATACTTCAGCCGAAATCGACCGGAGTCCAGCTGAGGGTCTAGCTGACCACCCAGGTGAATGAGTCCGACACCGAATCCGATCAGATTCTACTATCCGATGAAATCCTATGGGAATCCGGGTTGTGGAACCACTAACGGATCCAACGGGAGAAACCTATTTTCTTCTTTGAGTACGAATTAGTATTTAATTCCAATAGTAGAGGCCTGTTAGATCATACGATGAAATCCAATCAGATTCCGATAGTAGAATTCGACATTATCCAACTCTAGGGGTCCGCATGTCCAATTGCAACCAGGAATCCGATGGGATTTCGTCGGATTAGAGAATCTCGTATAGAAACATGATCGGATGCATGTCGGATCCGATCGGATCCAATGGTCGGAATGATTCTCCTGGGCATTGAATTGAATTGATTGCTAGTGCATTATCTTAAAATTCTCCATTATTTGGAACAATGCATTGTAATGCAATCCAATTTTACTGCATTCTCAAACCACTTTTGCATTATTAGGAATAATGCATTGAAAACAAAGAGAATTTTGGCAAATTTTATGAAGATCTACAATAATGCCTTAAAATACATTGAAAAACAAATGCGTTGTCTTTCATTAGATCGTTATTTGAGAGTAATACATTAAAATGCATTGAAATTTTGAAATAATAGATTTTAATTAATTATTTCACATTTTTGAAAAACAATTGAAAATAATGGACCGTTTTTCCATTATTGGCTACATGGGTAACACCCCCTGATTTTTATGGGAAACTATACTATCCGTTAATTGATTTTATGTTGATAGAATTGAGAAATCGTTTCTCAACTAAAACATTATCATTTTAAAAAGATCCTCCTATGGTTTATCGAAATAACGAAATTTTTCTAAATATTGATGATGTTAACATATTTTTAATACATAGATGGTGATTTACTGGAAATTAGAAGTTAATTTCTGGTAATCAAACGAATGGATAAAAGCAAATCGATTACTAATATTAAATTGAATTTTTCGATGAATTTGTACCGATAGGGGGTGGATTTCCGAACACTATTAAAACGACTAAAACTGCTATAGTATTTCCAGTATCACAAGTTACCGGTGAAAGAAACTGTTCTGAGATGAAATTAATAAAGATATATATGTAACGAATTCAATGAATGACGGTCAACTTACCCATTTCACAATTTTAATAATAGAACATTCATTTCAAATAGATCTTGAGCAAGTGATTGATACTTTGAAAATAATCATAAGAACAGTAGAATCATGTTACGTTAACATCAACTTTTAGCTTTTTTTTAATAATAATGATATTGTTGTCTAAGGCTTCCTCGATTAAAACATTTAACAATTGTGTTTCGATTGGATATCTACCGCAAAACATGTAATTGACGAGAATAAAATTAAAACATTCATGATACGCTTAGTGTATTTACTACTTGTCCAATGTTTTCAAAATAGGTGAACTGAGCCAAGCAGGACGAAAATTGTGATGCCAGTACTATTTTCAAAAAATAGCTTAGATCAGAAAAAATGAATACATGCGGTTTCATTTGAAAAAACAATTCACAACAATGCTCAGTTGAGTTTTTTCAACACAAAACAGAGTTCTTCTTTAGATTGATACCCTAGTGAAGGTACTCATAGGCGAGTACTCAAAACGTACTCACGCTAAAAAATGTCACGAGAACTCATGAGGTTCGAGTACTCATCAGTTGTACTCATGCTGAAGTCTTATTATTTGAGTACCACAATCGAGTACTCGCCGGGTAATATTGAGTTTTTCGTGAGTACTACCATAACATTTTTGTGTACTTTAGTGGTTTTATGAACAGTACTCATAGACTTATTTTCTGTTCAGTTTGTTTAATTAGATTTGTTATTTAAATATAAAATTAATTCCAAAGTGCGCGGAAATGTCAATTGAAAATTTGAGAAAAAAATTAAATATGAATGATAAACTCGTTGCATTGCACTAATATATTTTTATCTAGAAAATACATTTAAAGTTTTTATTTTTAGATAATAAACTAAGAGATAAAATGATAACTCATTGAGACCAGTACATAATTACCCATAGAATAAAAAAATGGCAAGAAATGATGTAAATTACATCATTTTCATGAAACTTTTTGCTAGAAGAAATGATGTCGAAAATGAAAAAAATGCCATTTTCCATCGTGAAACGGACATAATCTTTCAGTTATTTTAAAGTCATGCATGATTTCGACACATAAATCATGTCATGAAATCGATTAAAAAGACATCAAAGTCATTTCAGGAAAATCATTGAAAATAAATGGAAATTACCATCTTTTTACGGTTAAGAATTACTGAAAAGAATGCCATTTCTCATCGTGAAACGGACATAATCTTTCAGTGATTTTAAAGTCATGCATGATTTCGACACGTAAATCATGTCATGAAAACGATTTAGTTTTAACCAAAATCATGTTCATGAAATGATTAATATGAACTAAATGCTACTGGGAAGTACTGCAAGCAGCACCTGAGCTTTTCGCAAAGCTCAGTCTAAGTACCCTTCGTGGGGCTATGCGGTGAACTGCGAGAGTCCTTTATTCTACGGAGTCATATAGACTAGTTACCGTAAATAATATATATATTCATGTGAAATCATCAGCGCTGGACATCCTCTCTGTTCTTACACATTCTATTTTAGTCCAAAATGGTATGTGTAAGAACACCGTATAGGGGTGACCCGAATTCACCATTTAAATTATGTATTTTTAATCAATTTCATGCGTGACAACCATTTTTCATTAAAATTGGGCAAATCGTTTTCAACGAAAAATGTAATTCCAGTAGCCGGCTGAATTTTACTGAAAAACAATGAAAGTCATCTAGCGAATTTCGTTTTTCGAGAAAACCGAAATTACTGAAATGAAAATGATGCATAAAAAACTAAATCAATGGAGCAATTTCCAGTTTTCTGAAAAACGCTCTGTAATCATATAATAACGATGCCAAAGAAATGAAACTACCGGTATTATGACGATTTTGTGAAAACATCAAAATAATGAGATGAAAACGATGAGAAAATACTGAATCTAATCTAGTGATTACAATTATTTCGAGAAAACCCTAATTCAGGAAAATGAAAACGATGCAGAAATACTGAAGGTAATGGCATTAAGACGATTTCATCGACACACGAAAATCATAAGCTGAAAATAATTCAGAAATAACGAAAGTCATGTAGCAATTCCTATTTTTCCTCAGTAACGAAAATCATGCGATGAAAACGGTGAGAAAATAATGAATCTAATCTAGTTGTTTGGATTATTTCGGGAAATGTATTTTAACGTAATGAAAATGATGCAGAAACAGTGAATCCACCGCTATTAAGACCATTTTGAGGAAACATGAAAATCATGCAGTGAAAATAATGGAGATATTACGAATGTCATGTAGTAATTTTGAGTTTTTCGGGAAACATAATTTAACGAAATGAAAATGGTGGAGGAACACTGAATCTACCGGTATTAAAACGATTTTGTGGAAACACGAGGATCATGTAATGAACCTGATGTAGAAATAATGAAGTTCATTGTTGTAATTGTCATTTTTCGACAGAACTTGAAGTCATTAGATGAAAACAATGGAAACGTAATGAAAGTAATTATGTGATTTTGATTTCGCTGGAATACTTATGTTAACGGAATGAAAATGATGGGAAAAAAATGAAACTACTGGTATTATTAGCGTTTTGTTAAAACATGAAAATAATTTGATGAGAATGATGTAGAAAAAACGAAAGTAATCGAATGATTTTGATTTTTATGGAAAACCGGTATTCATGAAATGAAAGTGATTGAAAAAAAAATGAAAGTATAGTGGTAATTTCGATTTTGGTGAAATAATCTAAGTCATCGAATTTTTCTGAGGAAAAGTTCGAAAATAACCATTTAACTGAAATTACATTGATTTTTTTATTCCCTCGGTAGTAACAAGAAACAAATAATGAAGTTTTCATGATATTGAAAAATGCGGTAACAAATAAACGGATAAGCATAGTTTAGAAAACAACAGACTATTTTAGACTAGTGACTATTGTACAGTTGATCTTTAAAATAAATTTAAAGAAAACTTTGTACTGAACACGAAGAATATTTCATTTAAAATTTAAAAAAAACGAAATAGGATGAATTTATATAAAAATATATGACTAAATATTCAACGTCATCTAAGAACGAGAAGCTGACACTTAACAATTATTAAAAATGAAGATTTCTTTTTCTTTTTCTTTTTATACCTAAATTTACGAATCAATTAAATTCAAAAGATGACTCTGAAGAAGAGGATAGAAGAAACAATAGACAGCATACTAAATTAAGTTCTGTATATTTTTCTTTTATTTAGATCATTTTTCTTTACTACATAAGTTCAATACAATGTTTTATATAGAACTGCATAAGTATTTTACTAGATATGCTTAAAAAAACAAGCATAAGTACTACACAGAGTACTCAGATCTGCACCTACTAGTAAATCTTGAACAGAAAAATTGTATAAGTACTCGCCAGAGTACACAATCAGTATTCGTACACATAAAATGCTCTGAGTGCTCGCGCGAATAATTTGAGTAGTACTCAAGCTAGAAAGTCGTACTCGCTTGATTAGTATTTTCACTAGATCCTTTGTATGAATTATTCTAATTGGCTACACACTTCACAGAGTGGGATGTCACTGATCAAAAGAAGTACTTAAAAATAGGAAAGAGTAATGTTCTTATCCTAGGAATTATAATTTTTCGGATAAGAACAAAGAACCAATTAAAGAACTCGAACAAGATTCAAATGTATTCGATCTATAGATCATTGAAACACTTACAAGGGGGACACAGTTGATTCCATGGGTCCATCGCTCCACTTGACTCCAAGGCACTGGAGTCAGCTGTTCCCCCTTGAACGTCTATGAATCATCTGCATGTCTTTGTTTAAATCGGACTTATAGGAAAAAACCGAAAATAAATATTGGATAAAAATGACGAATAGTTAATTTAAATCTCGTTCGAAGCAGATGAACATTCCATTGCAAGCAGTCTTACATATCCTGAAAGATTTTCCATAGGGGCCTCGCTGTCAATGGATTTTCCTCAACCCTTCTTTCAGTTAATTTCGGTCAAAACTGCTTGTCCTTTGTCATTTCTCTATATGCAACATGCTAAGACGTCTTTCGATGTCAAAAACTTACCTTCCTCACGTTTTTTATCATACCAAAGGTACGACTGAATACGGAGCATTTATCGAGGACTCATAACGTTATCGGTGATCTGTAACTGGTCATCATAAGTTTTACTGTATTTTTCCGTTTCAAAATTGTATGCACTCAGGTCAAAAGTCCACGATCGAATACGATCGTATACAATTAAATACGACGAAATAACGATGGTCGTGCACTGTGGGTGCATACGACGATCGTATACGATGTAGTATAATGACATACGATTGCTGTAAACGACCATGGAACACGGTCATCGTAAACGACGTTCGTATATTATCGTACTTTGGTCGTGTGTTGTCGTCGTACATAGCAGGACGCACGATGGACAATATCACCGAATATCAAGACGTCAATACAATTCCAGCAGACATCTATTACTTCTCATAAAGTCTGCCGTGAATGTTTTTTAGCAGAAGCGATTGAGTTACTATGAGTTCCCCACTAGATATCAATGAACGATATCTATACTCACAAAAAGACATGTATCCAACATCAGGAGATATCAATAAAATTATATTTCTACCTTTACTGAGCAATTTCCACTATCATGCGGAGGAGTACAAAAACATATAGGGTGATATCTATCATTTTCTTCTATCTCATAGATGGATTCTAGTAGAAATGGTATCTTCTCAGGAGCGATGAAAAATACTTCCAGTTTCAGAAGAAATGATTGATCGAAATCTATCCTTCTAAAAGGAAATGAAGACAATATAACGAGATAACGATTGCTTTCTATTTTAAATTATATATTCAATGACAGTCAGCCGTTGATCGATTTATTTTATCTTTTCATCTCTTCCTGATACTAACGAGTCGTTAGTAACAACTATATCGGGAGTGAAGAATTTCTGTTGGAATTCGAACACTTTCCCCATCGATTAGTCCTATTCTCTGCTGCATATAGTTTTATATAATTACCTTAGAAATATCCTATAAAAAACTATGCAAAAGAAAAAGCGATATGAAGTAATTTAAAAAATGATATCCTCGTCCTTGCTTGCATGTAAGTATTAATTTAGAAAAATTTGCTTTGTTGGTTTGTTTTTAGATTATGTGTTACGATTAATCGATTTGTACGTTTTGATTGATTTGAATAAATTTTTGTTCTTTATATTAGATTATGTACAGCGACATAGAAGGGTGAATATTATATAATTTAAGCTATTCTGCTGCTTTTAATTCTTAGTTCATTTGCGTGGTTAAATCGAATATTTAGTGACGATTTACAGGAATAAAATCTTTTAGTGTTAGATTATGCGCTACGATACATTGATGGGTAAAATTGCTATCGTATTTAAATAACTGGTTTTTATTTTTAGATTATTTATAAAAAATAATCGCACAGCAAGAATTTTTCAAATTAATTTGATTTTTTTGCTTTCAGATTAATTGTAACGAGTAATCACAAATTGAGGGTGGGTTGATGTAAATAAATCGGGGTGCCCAGTTTCACTGGAAGTTCCGATCATTTTTTCTCATGTAGCTTTGATGATAGATTAAAGCTATCATATGTTTTTCTACATCATCGAAAAAGTGAGAAAAAAATTGTTAGTATTATTTGGAGTACGGAAGGGGGCGGGGGGGAGAAGCGTTTATGCGAAGTACAATAACAAACGAAATTGTATACGATCGTCAACAAGCATTTACAGTGGTTGTATAAACGTCGTATTTCGTCATGTACGACACGATGATACACGGTCGTAATTCTGGCGTTAAGTAATACGACGAAATAGTGTCCTATACGATCGTAATTGCTAACGTATACGACGGTGTACGATCGCATACACCATCCTATACATCGTTTACGACTATCGTAATGCTCGTCCTGGGGAGTAATCCATAAACGAACTACTGCTAGAATCATCGTATTTCACAGCATATTGGTCATTTTTCATACTGTTTTATTCTACCTGTATCCATGGCTAATGGCTATAGTGCGATTACATGCAAGTAAATGATAATACACGCACTTGCTTTCTAATCGGTAGTTCACTTGTTCTAATATAATTACGTTCATTAAAGACATGTTACAAATTCAATTTTATATTGATCAGTAGTGAGAGGAAAGCCACTCTTAGGCGATATCAATGGTGACTCCGATTAAGTCTGAGACAGATTTCAATGCAGTTTTTCAAATCTAAAAAATGAGTCGAGCGCGTCTATACACAGAAGATTCATTACTATAATCGGATCCAGTCGAATCCGATAGGATTGCAGAGGATTTTTATCAAAATGACGCAATCCGATTGAATTCTGAGAAATGTAATTGTTGTCGGAGCCAAAGTGTTGAATGCCTATTGGGAGTCTACTGAAGGCTTTTTTATCCACCTCTAGGAATGCCCCTAGGTACGCATTAGTACTCAATTAATAAAATAGGGCTCTTCCCGGATTCGGTATCGAGTTCACCCACCTGCGTACGCGACTTTGCCTCGATTAAATCTGTAGATCGCTGTGAAATGACATCAAAAGATCAATATTTATTTCCAATGGTGAATATTTTAAATAAGCTTAATAAGAATTCATGTTCATTGTTTGAACGGCACGTAGAAAGCATGAAAAAAATTTATTGGATGAAAACCTTTGATGGTTGTGCAATGTAAAATCCACAGAATGTTGACCACGGCGCAAAATTGGATTTAAGTGGATCCGTAATCAATAAACCCATATTGTCTTTATTTGTAATTGATCTTGCTAGAAAACATAAAGAGCAAAAGATTCTTTGGAGTTCATTTGGCTTGAGAAACAAGACCACTTACATCCAGGCTTGTGAGACCAATAGCCATTTGCATCCTAAGAACAGATATTTCAAGAATAAGATCTAATGGAAAAATTATAAACCTTGCGTATCCAATGGTAATCGCGTTTCGGCCAAAGAAATAGAGCAACGTAATGACCAGCTTTTGGTTGATCAAGTGGAAGTGTCATACCAAAATAAATTAACCCATCCATGAGACAGCCCATCGTCACCGATTCGCATGATATTGAATGCAATCTGTTTCCATTGTAGCGACCTGAACATTTACGAACAACGCTATTCTTCTGAATCAAATTAATTGTTCATCGCATTTACCTGGCTGGGGAAAAGTATTCGTCACGATATCAGTAGCTTCACAGAAAAAATAAAGAAAAGAAACATTATCGACTAGATAATAAAAAGGATGAAAAGCATTGAAACGAAAAATATAACGCCTTCTCAATCAATACGAGTCATCCAATGGATAAAGAAAAATTAGCACTCTTTCTCAATTACCGTATGCGTAGCAGTTATTTTTAGCTTGCTTTTTAACGAAGCAACCACCATTATCAGTGAGTGGATCGAAAATAGGCACACTATCTGGTCCTGCTATAGGTACGTGATCACAGTTCATGAAGCGCGAAACTCTATATTCAATTGCATTTGTTGTCTGTCCAATATGTTCACTAACGTAATCGATGATTGATGGTGAGAGATAGGCTCGACCGCTGTCTAATAACTGATTTTCCATCGAAGCAAGGCCCTGAACGAGAACTTCGTTCTCGTCGTTACAACTGACCGTGAAACCTTGATAGCCCATGACCATTGTTGTTGATTTCTTTGAGAATACTTCATTATTATCATCTTCGATAATTTTATTCGCGGTATATTTCATGTTCAATATTTGCTTGGTGCTTATCTTC
Organism: Rotaria macrura; assembly: GCA_900239685.1. Classification (NCBI taxonomy): domain Eukaryota; kingdom Metazoa; phylum Rotifera; class Eurotatoria; order Philodinida; family Philodinidae; genus Rotaria; species Rotaria macrura. The sequence continues at coordinate 2,630 of OENT01003489.1, read as the reverse complement.
CATGATGGATTCGGACGAGATGAAAAAATATTCAGTGTAATCAATGGTTGATCACAATCTAAATCGAGCAGCTCATTCAAACTTTTCTTCATCAGATGTCCATCAATAACCAATAACAGCCGCAGAAAGAAAATGAAAGACGAGCAACTAATAAATCTCATCTGCAAAGTGAAAAAATGTTCATTATCTTAAGTTTCATGGAGAATAAAAACACGTAGAACATAATGCTAACAGAACATCGCGGTAAAACTCTGGAATAAATAAGTTCGATAAATGTTTTTATAATTGAGTTGCATATCTATATTTATGAAACACAGCACATCTCTTTCTGAATCGACGAGTCTAAACGACATCTTCGTCTATCTCGAATCACCTCAAACATTTGATGAAAGATCAAAACGGTTGATTTATTATCGGTGACGATAATCATCATTCTCTAAATCATGATTATCTAAATGAGAGCTTGGAAATGGAGCATCTTCGAGAACTTTTCCACGTTTTTCTTGGAACCACAATAGGATGAACCAACAAATGTCGTTTGTCGTTGATTGTTGTTTCTTTCGTTTTACCAAGTCTAATCGAACAAGAAAACTTCGTTAAAACGTCTCAATCTCTGGAGAGAATATGAAAAAGGAAACTTTTTCTTCTAATCGAACTTCCTCTATGCAATGATTTGTCCGAGATAGAGTTCATATTAACAAGAAAGGACGTGATTGATGAACTCGGTGATTTTCAAATCTATTTTAGCTGCGCGAAGATGAAATATTCGGAGAAAGATTTGTATTTGCACACGTTCTTATAAAGCAACAACTTCTCTGGCGAGTCGTATCGAAAAGCGTCGCTCAAACACAAATCCAAAACAATTTCTCAATCATTTTTAAATGAAAAACATTCATCGGAAATTATCGTTTTCGATCGATTTACAGATTTTCAGAATTGATATGCAGATTTCATCCTTTTATTTCGACAATCTCTTTGAACTCACGTCCATCGTCTCCAGTCGAATTAACACTGACCTCTCTTTTACTTCGATTTTCCTTACCGGTCGATCAGGCAGGACTGGTGTCGTTTAAAACCTTTTCTCTCACTCACTACAAAAAACCAACGGGCTATTAATATTTTCGCTAGTGCACTGCTTTATGATTGATACTTTTGAGCACGATCACCAACTTTGAACAGCATTAACTACCACGAGTATGATCATAATCAGAAAACTTTTACAGTGATTTTAATAGAGAAACGCACAGGATTCGAAGAAGAAAAATCTATTGGTGGACACAATACACGCTTGAAAATTTATTAAGTTCTATGCAGTCCGTTCGAAGGCTCATAGGTATTTTGAAAAGACTTATGAAACATTGTTAAGTCAAATTGTATCTATTAGACTACTGTTAATAAGCATGTGAGTAATCGACAGGAAGAATGAAACGGTGGTTGATATAGGAACGGCCTTATCCAATGTGACATTAGTCTGAAGGCATGAAAGTAAACGTTCTTCGATTGTCTTGTCATTTGTTTGATAAATAGGGGACGAAATTGAAATAAAGACCGATGATGATCTTTATTGGTAATTCTTTTCGCATATGCTGAGCAGTGATGGGATCGGTTCGGGTTTTTTACGAACCGAACCGATTAAAAGATAAAAAAACGTTTGTCGATTACTGCTCTTTTTTCCAAAGATATTCATTTATAAAATTGTATTGACGACGTGATTATAATAATTTCGATAGTTCTAAGAGTGACTTAGAAAGCTGAGCTGCAGACAATTTTTAAAACATAAGTATTTTCTCTTTTATGTTAGAAATATTTTTCAACCGGAAAAGACAACAGTGTACTTTTAGTGGATAGCCAATTTCTTTCGAAATGAAGAACGAATGATTAGATTTTTTTTCATCACTCAATGCAAAGAGTAGAATTAGTTTCAGCTAGCAGGTCATTGTTCAATTGAAGGACGCTGTTTGAAAATGTCATGTAACCTAAGTTTGAAAGATAATCTAAGTATGTTACACTTTCCAGGTTTTTTTCTTTACTTTTTTAGTATATCGTTTCGGATTGACGAAGCACTTGAAAATAATAACCTAATGATGACGGAAATACATCTATTAGAAAGGAAACAGTGGTCCTTCAAAATATAACGATTTTCTCTAAATTTTTAATTTTATTTCGATTTTTTAAACTTTGAGAGGTGATAACCACTATGAGTGTTCTAAACTTGAAAGGTCTGAAAATCTCAGTAAAGTTATCTATTTTGAAATATTAGTTAGATACTTTTTCCTAACTTTCTTGTTGTATGTTAAAGATTGTTTTAAAATTCAAAACAGAGAGATATTTATTTGGGAACTAAAATGTAATACAAATTGATATTCAATTAATATTATAATATATAAGTGCTTCCTGCTAAAATGTTGTCTGTAAAAGTGTATACTGAGCGATGAGCAGAACTATTATTCATGACTGAAGGTTTTTCAAGCAGTTGTTTAAATCATATCATAAGAATGTGCTCTACTGTCTTCGAAGCAGAGATGTCCATCGCGGCTGGTACTGTGCCGCTGCCGCGCCGCAATGAGTTCAGAAAAATCTGATTTTACCCGCTGCCGCTCCGTGATGCTCCGAAAAGTAAGCATTGCCGC
>OENT01003488.1:0-12150 GCA_900239685.1 Rotaria macrura | reverse complement strand
CCCGTGATAATCTCGTATACGATCATTCGTAAACGATCGACCGCCACGACCATCGTATATCACCGAAATTGCATCGTTTACGACCGTTTACGGATCGTTCTGATTGACCTGGGTATATCCAAAATTCACTTATATAGTCTGTTGACGATTCCATGCATAAATAACAAACCAATCAACTTGCATTTTTACCACTGATGGTGTACTGTTATTTGGAATTGGATTCCAATTACTACTCGTTGTTCCTGCTTGCGTTTGTAGTGCAAGTCCCATCGAAATATTTGGCACATAGTTTGATTCAACAATACCCTATACCTGATCATCAATGGTGTATACTAATTTGCCTGGCGTCCATTCAACACGCATTGTATGCCACTGAGTAAAATTAACATTTCGAAGATACTGTGTTGTTTGATTTTTGTTAATAGTAAAATGAAGTGTCGCTGATGTCGAATCCCGTATCCCTTAACAAGAGAAACAGTATTATGCGGTGTAAAAATAAGCAGTGATACTTATATCGTTGTTGAAAACAGAACCGCCACCATCTTCATAAAAATCGATTTCTGGTGGCCATGAATTATCTGATGGCCATAATAAGGCTACGGCGCAAATTCCGTAACCTTAGAATAAGAATATATTTTCTAAATCATATATTTTACTGCCTTTTCTTTTAGGATTACTTTACCAGGATCAACGCGTTGTCGAACTAAATATTTTCCGTATGTTGAATTCGAACCATAGCCTTGAATTGTCGATACCCCTCCAGATTTCCATGTATTGTTAAAGTTTGGATCTTGGTAGCTTTGTAATTGAAGTAAATTATTTGCAACAACGACATGAGATCCAGCCCACAAATTGTCACCGTATTTGAACCAACTCGGGTAATGAAGAGATGAGCCAGAAAAATCATCAGAAAATGCTAAAGTCCACCCAGTTAAATTTGTTGTTGGCATAGAAAGACCAGATGGACTAGCTTGAGTACAGCCGATGACAATGAGAAAATGGATAGAAACTAAACGAGAAAACAGATCTATATCTATCAGTTTACAAAAGAGACTTCGTTATAGATTTTCTGGAAGATAACTCTACTGTTGTACATACGTAAAGACATTCTCGCCATCTCTTGCTTGTGTTTCGATGATAGAAAAATATTTGAAAAATATGTTACTAAGGGAAGGGAATAAAATATTAATCCCGTCGAATTAAAATGAATGCTGAAAGATTATGTTTCGTTTAATTTAAAGCCTGTTATTCAACTTTACTTTTCTTACGTTCTATTTTATAGACACACTACAGCCACAATAGCTTCTATATTAATGATGAAACAAAAATATTTTTTTGCAGCTTTCTATTATTACGTTCTGCTTTTACAGGAACAGTACTGATGCACTTGCTTCTATATTGATAACGAAGCAAATCTATTTCTTTGCACTTTAAGGTATACTTGTGGGTGTGAGAGTGAGTGTTTTTTCCGACGTGTGGTATGAATGTCAGTGCTCGCGCTGGTGGAGTCAGTATAGGCGGATGTGTTTGAGGTTGGAATGGTTTTGAATGTTGCTGAGAAGTTCGTGTTGGTACCGATACGGGGTTAAGTACGAGGTGGTCGAAGGTTAGAGTATGACCGATAACCACAACCAAATATTCGCACTACTATCGAAAATGACACGCACGGCCACCTCGGCACTTCCATAGAAACCCATACGCAAACCCACACCCACACCCAATATCATCCTTCGTGCTAGTTATTCTAGAAAACGAAGAGATGGAGATTTTAGAAGCTTCTTACAATGGAGATGTTTGTACTGTTCCTCAAGAAAATAACTCGTATTTATGTCAAGCGAAAGTTCTCGTAGCCAAACTAACAAGGTTAATATTTTAGACACCCTTAACTTGTCTATGTGGGAGATATTTGAATTTTAAGGTATTTACAGCATGTGTATTGTGACCACAATTGAAAATTCTACAAAAACGTCTTTTTATTTTTTCATGATAGTTCGATAGACCTCGTCGAGGTGCATAAGAAAAAGTATGTCTCAAATTTTAAAAACGTATTTTACGAAAATTCAAAGTTCGGTCTGTTTTGAATCTGCTTCCCTTATAATCGAAAATAATGGTATCTTGGACTATTTTCGCAGTGATTTTAAACTTTGAAACATACTTGTCCTTGCGTAATTTGGCGAACACTATCGAATTATCGTGAAAAACGAAAAACAAAGTTCTTCGAGAATTTTCAATTGTGGACTCCATACTGTGGCGATTTCCTATAGAAGAAATAGTAGTGCTAATGGTATTACATTTTATTCTAAGCCTCCATATCATATAACTGCATCTCTTGCATACAAAGAAAATGATTAAATATGCAGATTGGGAATAACGACAAGAAAATAAAAATCAATGCCAGTATAACTTGATACTCCAAGGAAAAAATACAGAGTGAGGACAAAGTATCAAGCAAGAACAGTGCACAAAGCAATGACAAAGTGACAATAGGCAAAATCGGCCGGGACCATTACAAATACACATACTGTAAATGCCTTAAAATTCAAATATCTTCCTCCAGACAAGTCAAGGGCCTCTAAAATTTTAACTTTGCTAGTTTGGCAATGAGAGCGTTCGTTTGACATAAACAATTATAAGTTATTTTCTTGAGGGGCAGTACAAACATCTCCATTGCAAGTTACATCGGCATTGTAATGCACAGCGTAGAAATCATTGGACTTGGTTTTTAAAAATAACCACTTATCTTCATAAATTTTCTCTAGTTTTTTTGTCCGCGGTGCTATGAATCAACGTGAATACTCATTTGATTGAAAAAATCAGTAAACTGAGACATTGTCTTTTGGAAAACGTCAGAGACCAGAACTCCATTGAAAAACAAACTTACAACTTTTGTCTGTTGCAAATAACTCTATTGTTGAGTGAGATAATTTCACCGACCTCATGGTGTATCTTGTCAATGCTTTTTACTTATTTTCTTTTCAAAGTTGAAGTGCAAGGCCTTCCTCTCTCACACAACTCAGATAAGAGTTTATGCCAACATTTCACAACGAAATTTGAGAACGTTGATCCTACGTACTTCGTCAAATCTTTCTCATCATCGATGAGGTGCAACATGAGGCAGCCACGACCAGTGTAGGTGTGGATGTGGGCATTGCTGTGGTTAGTGGTTCCGCTGTAGATGTGGCTGTCTGTGCTCATGGTGACATGGATGTTCGTCGTGCATCCAGTGCTCCTTTGGCGATGAAGACGCTAAAACTGAATTGAACACGGATACTACATCAACGACAACAGCCAAAATCCAAACGCACACGAAAACAAAACAACTTCAACCAAACCTTGTCGTAAATATCTTCACATTTTTCTTTAGCATCTATTGTGAAATTTTACTTCTGAATTTCAAATAACATTGTGCATAGTAACTGGGCTTCATTAGACAGGTACAGTATACACGAAATAAAAGTTTTATATTATGAAAGATCTGATTTTTCAATCGATCGTTCTTATAGCATGTGTCCATCAGGTCTGTTCAGGAACAAGGGAAGCGAAACCTAATAAATACTGTTTACCAGTCGTCGAGATAACAAAAAAAGGGATCGACTGTCGCAACGTAGAACAAATAAGTATGATGTACAATACTATTGTAACAATAATACAAAAATAGCTACTTCGTAATATTGATAAAAAAACAAGTTGAATCTATGTAGCAGAATCATTTCCATTTGGTAAACATTATACATGATTCACCTCTTCACCTTGAAAAATGAACCCTAAAATGGTAATTATCATATTCTTCGTTTGCAAATTCATATATTTTAGAATATATGCATTTCACGTATAAAATATACCATAAAATGACTTATATCCTCTGATGAAACAAAAAATAGAAACCCCGCTGGAAGTTGCGAAAGGTGTCTGTGGCTTAGTGCGGGTGTTAGTGTCCGCTAAGAACAGACTCACATCCACACTTATCGAAGCGCATGCACTGACTCACAGACAAAAGGACCCATGGTCTGACCGATATTGACGCACCTTCACCCACACTCTCAATTCGATCCTCATATTAGTTGTCTTATTATATTATGAATAATGAATTAATATTAAACATTGTTCCATTTGTGATTTCAACAAAAAATGACGTCATGAAGGTTTTCTTTTCGTTCGAAGTTGGAAAAAAATCTGAAAGTAAATATTGATTATTCGCTACACACGACACTTTGAATTTCTTCTGGTTTGATGATAGCTGCATACAGCATTGAAGGGTATTACAATGTGTAGCATTCGCAAAACAAAAATAACACAGCCAATAGACATAATGTGTCCGAAATTGCGCATAAGCTTCAGAGTCGTGTCGTTGAGTTTTAATATTATATCATAGCATCACAGAACATAAATTTGATGTTACTTTTTTTTTAGATATAAACCTGTATTCGCCAGTACGGAGACTTCTCTGACACGTAACCTTTCTCGACCAAGCAAAGTTTAAGACACGTGACTAATTTCAATACTAAAAAAGTAAGTGTATAAAGTGTTAGAAAAAATTCATGGATAAATCAAATAGATTCACGTTGAATTTATTTTTGTTCAAAATAACACTCAATATTTTTATTGTTAAGAATAAAAATATTGTTTATGGCGGTTGGGATAGGATCTAAGTATGACTTCTCCACATCCTCAAGTAACACAAACTTTAGACGAAATAATAGAGTTGACGGAGACTCTCTTCAACTTCTTTTGATGTTGAGTCGAATAGAATAAATTGACAATATCGAAATAGACATCGAACAGCACTATATGATGCTTTTGTGTTCTATCAGCCTCAACAGAATAGCTTATAGAACAATATGAAAATTAAGCAACAAATCGTTATGAACATAAAACTAAGTTATTATATCACGAAAGGAAAATGCATCAAAGTAGCAGTAATCTGAGCAAGAGGGATGTGTTAAGCAATAGCATGCATTAAACTAGGAAAACTGTTGTTAATTCCTAGCAGAACCGAAAACGTTTTTTCCATTATGCTGGAGGAAAGACATTCCGCATCGTAAATAAAAATGAAACATTGCGTTCCCCTTCTGCCTCCTGAATGTTGCCTACTTAAGGTGATGACTGGATGAAAAACAAATTTCATTACACGAAAAAAATTCATTCAATGTAATTTATGATTCACTTTAGAACTTAGTACTGTTTTCTGAAGTTTTTGTTTTTGAGACACGTCAAGATAAGAACTATATTCTAATTAATTCGTACGCTCGAAAGAAGTTAACCTCAATTGTTTTTCTGTGAAAGAACATGTGCTTGTAAAAAACGCGAGCCGTTATGTTTTTTCACATTGTGCAACACCTACGGAATGAAAAATAATAGAAAAGCATTTTCTTTCTTTCTTCTCGTTTCTATCACGAATTATTCTTTTTACAAACGTTAGAGAAAAGAAGAGATTTCACTGCGTATCGATTCATCCATTGGACCTTGTGCATATCGTAAGAACCATAATACAGTAAGAAATTTTAAACAAGGACAAGTATTTTTGTTTTGTTTGAATTGCATTTTATCGATGACTTCACGGCTGCAGTTCGTAGCTATTCTGGAGTCTTCATGTACTCATTGATAGGGAATCACGAACAATTGATGTGCTGTTTCTAAATATAATCTATTGTGTAGACTGGCATGCCAGTTTCCATACTCACTGGAAATGCTTTCATAGCAATATTGAAGTATAACTGAACAGACAAAAAAGACAACGGTAGCGGTGAATTTATATGTTATCATACATAGTGATCTATGGAAAACAGTTATATGTTTACCGATCTTTGCTGTTTTTTTCATAAGTAAAAAGTCACTTCGTTGAATGCAGTAAAAAATATTCAATGCTTGTTTTCTCTATTTTCAATGGAAATAATTTCTGCTATTATTTCCCGCGTAAAACATACTGCAATGAAAGAAGGCTTTCGTTCATCAACGGTGAACTTTTTATTTAGAATTACAATATCCGTAGAATAGAGATAGTGCAATTATATATTAGAAACTATTAAATGGTTTTGCTCCTGTTCAGAGTTTTCTGTTTGTTTTAGGGTAAAATATTAAAGAAATCTGAATGGCATCGATTGACTCAATAATAACAACAATTGATAGTATTATCCAACGAGAAAATGACATAAAAGTGTATCAAGATCATTGGAAAATGATAACCACTAGTTTAACTTGTCTTCAACATGGACTTACCGATAGATCAACAACATTAGATGAAAGTTGTTCACATGACCACTTTGCACAACTATTAAAAGCCATCGATGAAGTTATTAAGAGTTGTACTGAAAATGACAATTATCTTAATGGAGTAACGTGTAAAGATATTGAATCTGTACTATTCCGTCTTCAATATCGACTAGCCGAACATGAATGTAGTCAAACCGTTGATTATGAAAGAAGAGTTCAAATACTGAGTAACGCAGTCCAGGAACAGAAACTTCTTGTTCAAAAGTCGCCTGGTGAGACACTAAAACAAAGAATAGATACAATAGAACAACTTCGTCTCTTGCGTGAAAAATATCCCAAAATAATTGAATCTTATCTTCACACTTGTACAGAACTACATCGAGGTGAGTCTATCTCTGATCTCACTGGTGATATTATTGCCAAAGTTGCTAATATCTACTATCAAATATGTGACAACGAGCAAATGGTACTAGAACAACAATGGCGATCATGTAGACTTCCAACTACTCGTCAATTCATTCAATTTAAATCGGACAGATCTACAACATTCGAAAGAAACGAATCGCGACGATTGTACATGAAAAATGAAGACAATATATGGAAACGGTTAGTGTCGACTCCTTACATAATGTCGATGATCAAAGATGATGATGTTACTGAGGACAGTATTATTCGAAGCAAACGTTGGATTGTTATTTTAGGTGATCCAGGAAGTGGAAAAACAAGCTGGCTTCGATGGCTTGTTTATCATCTTGCTCAAACTCTTCTTCTCAATGAACAACATTCAACTAATTATGGTCCTCTTCGTATACCGATTCTAATTCATATTGGTGAATTTGCCAAAATATTGCAAAAACAACCGTCGCTCACGTTATTTGATTATATTGGAAAGCATCAATGGATGGGGCAACCAGTCATCAATGATTCATCAATCTCTCCTGAAGATTTATCAAACGCTCTGCAAGATTCTATTCAACAAGGTCAAGCGCTAATCATACTTGATGGTGTCGATGAAATTCCTCTTGCTGATCAACGTTTAGAAATCATTAATATTATTGAAAAGTTTGTTGACACGTATGTTCAAATACCGGCAAGTGTTTCTGCCTTGGACAATATATTTAAGCAAATTATTGGATGATCCATCTCAATCAGGAGGGAATCAATTGATCGTTACAAGTCGCCTAGTCGGTCCTTTGTTAAATGGACAATTTGCTCGCTTCACGATTCAACCTATGGATAAGAAATCTATGACAGATTTTATTGATTCTTGGTTTTTTCACGTACATCAATCTATCATTGACATGTTACATCTTCCATTAACTAATCAAGCAGATAATCATAGTAAAGCATTGAAAGAAGTATTAGAAAAAACTGAAAATGCGAATCTTCTTGAAATGGCTTCAAATTCTAGTTTACTATCATCTATTTGTACCATGTGTTTTAATCAAAGAGAGGTTTCACCAATGCTACCACAACGTTTTCTTCTATATGAATCAATAATCAAAACAGTTTTAAATCTACTACGTAGGAAAATACCGACAATTGACATATCACAGGTGATTCAAATTCTAACTGACATCACTTCTTGTATTTATGACAATCATCCGACATCGAATGTTATTAATTATGATGAAATAAAAGAAATTTGTGCTCAAACGATCAAAACTTCCATAAGTACAACTGACGATATTCATCAGTTCGAAAAACAAGTGTCTGAAATGGTACAAGTCATTTGTGACTATTCTGGAATTTTCAATTTGCAAAGCAAATCACTCTATAGTTTTCTTCATCCTGCATTTCAAGAATATTTTACTTGTTTGAAACTCGTTACTGATGAATTCAATCGAGATAATAAAATTCAACTTATCACTCAATCGTTATGTCGTCATGCAACTGATCGACGATTTCGAGTACCCATTGCACTTGCTTTCGGGAAAATCAGTTCGTCATGGTCTCAAAATGATTTCGATGAACTCTGCTGTGAATTTATGCAAGTTAAAGATGAATATGATTCTCTATTACCACTTCGAGCTTATATATTAATTTATTGTGCCGATGATTTTGTTAATTATCCTTCGAATGATGCTTTTTTCAATGCTTTTGATCGTTTAATAATCGCAGCTGGTCAACATAAATGGTCAATGATTTGTTCATTTCCGTTCGATCAAATTACAAATGTATTTAGAAAATTTCGAAGCCCGATTGTTTCATTATGGATTAATAAATTCTTGTCTGAATCGTCTAAATATGATATTCAAACTATAACAGCTCTTTGTCAATTTCTCGAAGGAAAACCTCATGAATTTGAAAATATTCAATGGTTAGATCAAACATCTTGTTCAATGCTTCAATCTTTGTTAACATTTGATAATCAAAATAATGGATTTGCTATCGATCGATTATTAGTTAAAATTGCTTTTGCAAATCATCAATTGTTACCTTCCAATCCAACAACTCTCAAAAGATTTCTAATTGATAAAGATATTTCAATAGATTCGATACCGGTGATTCTCTTACCATTAATCATTGCTTTATACGGCGGGTTAACACGAGATGGTCAAAATATTGTCTTCAATCCATCTCATATTCATCGAGAATCAACTGCATTGACACCGATGTTAATACGTTTTCTTTCTCATAATGATTGTAATAAACAAGATCAACATTTAAAAAAAATACAGCAAGAATGTTTAAAATCTTTTGTCAATTGAATGGAATATCATGATGAATCTTTAGAAGCAGTTGATTTGTGAATTGCAACTATTTTCTTCTATAATCTTGAATATATAGAAAATATTATGCATATTATCTTAAATTCTTTTTTATTGCTGATGAAAATGATCGATTGATAGAAAATGAAACAACAAAATTTATTTCAATTTGTATCGAAAATTTTCAATATGTTGCATCAGCAAGAATTCATTTTCTAAATTTGTTAAATTCACTCAGTAGTAGTGTGGCCCGTTTAAGATCTTCTTCAACTTCAATTTTACTGGAAGGAACATCAAAACCTGATCAACGAGTGACATTATACCTGCCTAATTCTCTACGACAAGAGGATCAACTTCTTAATGGTCTCCTAATAAAAGATGTACAATTATATTCCAATATTAAAGCTTGTTCATTAATTTATCATTTCAATAAACTCTTTTCGTCATTAGAACGTAACGATGAATTCCAGACAGAATACCAAATGGCTACTGCTTTGGATACAATACCAGACTATTTATTATTCAACAATGAAGATATTTTGACTCCACTAATATTTGTTCCCTCACATTTACAGAATTTGTATGTTCGATTATTAAAAGAAAGATTCATTATTATCAATCCAAATGATTTGACAGTCAATAATGGTCAGCATCTGCATTTTGGTCACATTCTAACCGAATGTTTAATATTTTTATCAAATGCATCGTCCACGAGATTATCTATTCTAGCTGCTTCAGTCGCCCTATTACCTTGGCTTCGAATAGAGCAATTAGAAAACTTTACTAGTAGTTTTTTCTGGTCGATAGCTTGTTATGATCTTCTAATTATTTGAACTTTTGAGTCACATCAAAAACATCCAATGAATCTTGAAACTGGCCAGTATATGGATTTAGTAGATAAAGATTTTTTTAAAGGAGATGATCTAACAGATGAACAACGAAAAACAATAATTCAAGATAATATTGAACAAGAATATGAAAGACTTCAAAAAGCTTCCAGTGAACGACATGCAAAACTTTATTCTGCATCAATCTCTTTAGCACATATGTGTCGCTGGACTGAGGATGAAAGAAGATTGATTTTATTCGAACAAAGTATACGTGGTGCTATGTCATTTCAGAATAAACTCACACGTCTTGATGCGTTATGTATCATTGCTCTTTATTCACATTCCGATTATGATTGCATTAAAGTAGATAAAGATCGATCTCTTAAAATGGAAATTGAACATCAATTCAATGAAATTTATCCAAATTTACCTCTTCTATTACACACTGCTATTTTCATTCGATGTTTACCTCTACTACACCATTCACAAACGATCGATATTTGTCTTCAAAATTTGATTAATAAATTAGCTAATACAGATCAAAGAGATCAACAAGCAGTCATGGAGGCCTTGTCACCATACATGCAATTGAATGAAGCTTTGTCACCAATGACGAATTGTTTCTCCTATAATTTACAAGACCACCATCGAACAATATATAATAAATCATCTGCTTTGAAAACATATTTTAATATTGGTACATATGAAAATTCACCCTTTTCACTATCTATGTCTAATTTGTATCTTATGGAATTAGCCAATGATTTTAATCAATTGCAAAAAATGGATAATCGAGAATTTAGCATCGATGAATCAATTGAAACCAAATTATTTCAATTTAAAACAAATATTCTTACCTTTGCTTCATTATCAAATCATTATGATCAATATGAAAAACTTTGGATTATCTTGAACAATGCTCTTTATCGTATGAATTGGGTAGAATTTAAAGCGCATCGTGTGTTAGAATCTTGGTTAAAATGGAAAGATTCAAATGAATTCACTTATTTTGCTTATCATGCTGAACTTCTTCTAATCAATTCTGACATTTGGTCTGTCGAAGCTATAGCGATTGTATGTGATCAGTTATCCAATGACAATGATCGTTTTCGTGAGCGAGCTGAAACTTTGTCACGATCACCAAATCCAAATGATGTTTGGACAAGTTCGAAATTGGGCATGGATGTTTTATTCACTCTAGTTAAGAAAAAAGTTCATTATAATTTAACTTCAGTATCTGTTACACTCACGTTGTTTAGATTATTGTCTAATATAACTGTAGATGTTCAATCCCATCTAGAAACATTCCTTTGGCTAGAAAGATACAGAGTTCATGCATTTATTGGTCAACAAAGAATATTCCTTCAACCAATTAAGATCATCGACAAATTCTTATGTAAATTCATTTTTTTCAACTGATATATCAACAGATGAATGCATCTATTTAAATTCGTATCGACTTTCTGGTGATTTGATAATATATATGTGTGATATGATTGCCTCGAATTTCTTTTCATTCTTGGCGATTGATGGAGATACAACATCCGCTACAGTTTTAGAAAGTCATACTCAATATGTTGTTTCAGTACTTTTGACTTTACACGACTTAGTGAATCGTAATGATGAAACGCGACAATTAGCAATCATTGCTCTTATGGATTTATTCGAGATATCCAACAATAATCGAATTCGTGAAGCAGTAGCGTACGCTCTCGGCTATGTATGTAATGAAAAAACATATAAGAGCTTATTTGAAAAACTTATATTGGCAGCAAACACTATATGGGATGAGACTTCTATTTATTCTAATAATATTTTGATCGCACTAATTTCAAGTTATTCTTATTCTGTATCTCGAAACAAAATCGCATTTGATCAAGATGATTTGGATTTATTTTGTACTTTATTAAGAAATGTTGCAAAGGATGTTATGAAAGCAGCTCGTACAGGACTTGCCCGTGCTCTTCAAGATACGTCATTTCTACTTGGAATGCTTAATTTTGATATTATTCAGTGTTATTATGCATTGATCGAATCAACAGCGTCCTACTATCTGGACGAGATTCAAAATAATAGTGAAGAAGCTGCTGTAAAGTTTATTGAAGAACATTTCACTCTTTTTCCAATCTTTATGATTGAACTATACAATAGTATACGGGACTTTACTACTAAAACATCACCTATTAATGACAATTATTACGAGAGAGCTTACAGATATCCTGCATATGTAAAAATCGCTAGTTTAATTGCTGCACGTGTGCCAATAGTATTCTGTTCCTTTATTAGAGATTGGCATGATGGAGATAATTTCATATGCGCATTGCTTTATGCTAGTAAAGAAAATAATTTTCCACAACGTGCTGCTTGCTTAACGATTCTATCGATATTGGGTGAATTAA
>OENT01003487.1:0-12152 GCA_900239685.1 Rotaria macrura | reverse complement strand
AGATAAGTTACAGAAGTATTAATCGTTTTGATTAAAACGTACCGAACCTTAAAGTAGATCAGAAAGTGCCGAAACGTTCTGCACAAAATATACAAAACTTGTGTAACGTATACTTAACTACCAGTTGTTTTATATAAAATATACCGAACCTTTTCATAGTCAACGAAACCGTTAATGGTTTCGCTGGCATATTACGAAACCTTCTGCAGTGTTTGGAACTATCAAAGGATTCTTACATGATGTACGAAACCAAAAACCAATGTGCGGAACTTAAAAGGTTTTGGAGAAAATTTTCAAAACCGTATCAAATCTACTGATTTTAAAATAGTTCTGAAAAAAAGCAAGAAAACAATTTCTCCTCTACAGAACCTAAAATCGTCCGATACAGAAATGCGGAACTTTTCAGGCTTAGAGAAAAATCGATTCCTTTAGAGTATAGTGGATGTAAAAATACACAACACAATAAAAGAAGTAAAATATTGCAAATAACATTTTTTAGCCTTCCGTTGCTTTTGTTTCTTTCTTTCGTCTTCTTAAGTCTATTGTCTATTTATATAACATATCTGTATGCTCCATGCTTTGTCGGATTATATACAATTATGTAAGGGTTATTGTACCTTGTTTACGTATAAATAAAATTTAAAAAGTGGGCAAGTATTTTTGTCGTCTATTGTGGAGGCAGAAAAGAAAATAAGCTCGACCGGTAGACAACCGCGTGCTCGGTTTTCATCGGTTCGTCTAATAACTGGACCGATGACGGAACGGACCGAACTGACTGGCAGCTGGTGTCGGTTTCATCTCTGGTTAAGCTCGAGTCGAACATTGACATCTGATGCATGTCTAGAGGGTGCGTCACCAAGTGAGGGTACCACGACACCTTGACTCAACGAAAGCACTAATACAGTGATTGCATCATCTAGTGGGAGCGTCACGAAATATTCACTGTCAAGATTTTTTCACACTGTCACTTGGTGAGTTGTCATCTGAATCAGAGCTATGGATGATATGAGCTAAAACTAATCCATCCCGGTCCAATGGAACTTATAGGCCAAACGTTTGGAAAATTAAAACCACGGCGTAGGCTGGGCCACTGCTTCTATGCGATGTACCATCATAGTTCAAGAGCTCTAGCTCCTGAATCAGAAAATATAGAGTAGTGGGAGCATCCTTTCTTTCTCTTATTGTCTTTCCTACTTTTTTACTTTTTATTTATGTCATTTAGTGACGAAGTATTTGTCTGTAATAACAAGAGTTATTTTACACTCTCCTTTTGTTTTCTTCTTGAAAGGGTACTCTTTTCAGGAGAACAGTGTTCTCATCTCGTTTACCTCAATCATTTTTGCTGGTTTGTGTGAAAAATTAGTGTCTTTCTGTAACACTTCATATGTATTTACTATGACTATACTAGTAGGATGACACAGGTCATGATCAAAAGTAGCCTCAATCAGCATGGAAACAAGAATGTTCCATAATGGAACTTATCTTTTCGCTGGGTAGACCATTTGAGCTAGAAATTGGGTTGGGATACAGAGTATCGGCCCAGTCCACCATAGACTGGGCCAGTATAAAACGAGATGACCTATGGATGCATTTGTTTCCAATCAAGCCCACGGGTAGCCTCTGATCTGATAGTATGTTTGAGTCTGATTCATTGTTTATCTCGCTTGCTGAAAACTTTGTAAGACTCTCACCTCGTGATGCGGTCTCTATTGCAAAAATATGACTTTAGTTATAGCCTAATGAAACGCAATGTTTGAAAAACATATTGAATATTGATTGACATTGAGATGCACTCTTTCTTTGTCATTGTTGAATTTATTTTTACGTTTCCCTGTCGACTGACAGCTTCTTCAAAAATTTATTTTTAATTTTTCGACCGAATAAGAATTACAATACATAGTTAAAGTTTGGTGTAGAAGAGAAAAGTGAGAAAAAGAGAGAGGATGATCAAAGTATTAAAAAAGCGCAGTCCTCCCCTTCTTTTTATATTTTCTTCTTATCATGTATTACATGATAAGAAGAAAATATAAAAAGAAGGGGGAGGCGGTCGTATCTTTTTCCAATACTTTGATCGTCCTCTCTCTTTTCCTTTCTTTTCTCTTCTACACCAAACTTTAACTATGTATTTTAATTCTTAAATTTCAGTCGAAAATTGAAAAAAAATTTTTGAACAACTTCAATCAATCAATAGGACCTTTATTATTCCTCATAAACATATTGAACATATCACTTTGAATTTGCCGCTCGATACAACCGTCAATTCTTTCTCCATTTTGCGCGAGTTTCCTGCTTTTTTATCATTTCCTCCGAAGACAAGAGACCAGAACAATGTCCACTTTTTCGTACAATGCTCAATCAATTTTAGCTTACTTCTCATTCCCTTTTCGGTGAACTTTGCTAGAACTGCTAAAATGTATAGTTTTATGATAAGTAAGTTTTATGATTGATTTCTACATTTCTTGCTTTCATGTTTCAATTTCGCTTGAGCTCAAGTCAGTTCTCAGTTGTTAAGAATTTTCACGGAACTCTATTTTTCTAGCTCATTTGCATCCCGTAGTGATGAGGATATTATTACTTCACCCAAGAAAGTAATTCTACACTTTTATTGATATTGATTGATTGTCTTTCCATGTTTTAGACCCGCCGAAGAGGAGACGATGTTTGAAATCGAAAAAATCGATTCTCAAAATTTGTTTTTTGGCCGTGGTCCTTATTTTGTTGGCTCGCATTGTATTCCATTTTTTGAAACCCCCACCACCAACAACAACAACACCAACGACAACACCAACACCAACACCAACAGCAACATCTTCTAAGTCGCCGAACCGCACTGGTAAAATATGAGAAATGCTAAGTATGATTCTGTCTACTCCAAGTTGAGACGAACGCAAAAAAACTATGTTCGGAAGGATCGAATAGATGAAAACGCATTTTGTACAAATTTCGAACACTGTTAATACTGTTTGACCATTTCAGTCATGTTTGGATCGTCATAACGGCTTAAGTGCCATCTGAACAAGCGAATAGTGCTTAAAACACATTAGAAACATGTTCAAAGTGCATTTTCATCCGTTCATTGTTCGAAACACTGTCTTTCTGAGTTCATACTAGCAATAAATATTCGAAAGAGCGCGTTACGAACTACTTATTCGCAATGTGTTTGTGGCTCACTTTCCGAATGTGCGCTGCCTTTGTTCCGGGTGTGGGCGTGGACCTATGAGGTACTCTATGAAACAATGTGAAACCCACACCCACACCCAGCCCCGCAAGTTGAGAAAACGTAAGTGCATTACCTACAGACAAGCTCTGGTATTATTAGCGTCTCGTTAAAAGATCAACATTATGCGATGAGAATGATGTAGAAAAAATGAAACTAATTTAGTTATTTTTATTTTTAGAGAAAACGAGAATTCATGAAATGAAAGGGATTGAAAAATAATGCAAGTACCCACGCAGACCGCAAAACGCTATAAACGCTGATTTTACGGGTTGAAGTTAAAAATAAAAGAAATTCACGCACTAAAACTCGTCCAAGTCACTAATTTTAGAATTGAACGCTCGAAAACGGTAATTTTTTACTACGAACGCGTTTTTACTGATTTAGGGAAACTATTGGATCTTTTAGAACGTTAAAACGTGCCCAATCAATAGATTTGACGATTGGATCCGCTTTAACATGAACTGAACGTCTGCTTTCACGCGTTGATATGAAATGAATTTGGAGGATTGTCTGTTGACATTACTCATTTACATAATATATTGTCCAAAGAAAAGTACATTTAGATTAAAGCACACGAGTATGACTCTATCGATTTTGAGTGCTCCCAATTCGATTCAATAATAAGTAGAAGCAGATTTTGGTACAGGGAGATATTTAACACTAGCTCCAAGTTGAAACGCAATTTTTAATATGGTTTTGCATGATCATCTACCCATGAAGTACCTGCTATGACTATGTTTATCTTATTTTTAATCTAGTATTGTCTGATGTTTATATCCGCGAGTAAATATGTCTATTTGCATTCGGGTTCGATTAGGAATAATTGCAGCTGTAGAAACTTTATTTTTAAAAATCATATCAAATACACTTCTTTCCAATTAAGAACGGCATTCTTATCTGAGCTCGAATTCATCATTCTCACGCATAAGAAATCTGATATGTTTCTATTGTGTATAAGTAAAAATCAGCTAACTGGTACTGTGTTAATGAGATTCCTAATCAAAATAATGGCCCAAATCAATTAAACTTTCGAAAAATCGGTTTTCACATTGGTGACGGAAAAACTCATCCGTCTCGCACTTTAAGTTGAAAACTCGTTTGATTTTGTTTTTCCCAACTTCTCTCCTTGAAAAGCAATAACTAAGATACCAGATCAACCTCTGATATATATCATGCTTCGAGATTATATCCCATGCTATATCTGTTTATGTACAAAAAGAGATAAATTATATAAAAATCGATCCATCAGTTTCAATCGATTAAAATTGATCTTGATAGAACGAAATTCAAATAATGTTCCTAACAGTGTTATTAAAATTGATTAGCAGTCGAATAATCAGATATTAACCAAAAAGAAAATATATGAAATCAAATGTTTCTTGCTGTTTTTTACCTTGATCACTTTTCACCATAAACGCATACCGTGCAAGTAAATTGTGCTTAAAATATAAGTAGAAAATTTAGTTAAACTAGAAATCCGTAAGTTTGTTGTAATCATTATTTGGCTGCCTCGTACGTAAAAGTATGTTTTTTCGAATCTACACTGAAGTAGTTATTAACTAATTACAACGAGTTGAAACGATTCCCTTGAACGCGTTGAAACGTATGAAAAGCGTCCAATTTTGTTTTGTGGTTTACTCCATTTATTTTATCAACTCGTTTAAACCTTGTTACTTCAATTCATTTTAACGATGACGAAGTCCAAATTACATGGGGCCCTAGTAATGGTTTTTCGCCAGGTTCTCTTAAAATCCTTAGTTTAGGTTCAAGTATTCTGTTATAATTCTTAGACATATTTAGGATTGTGTGCAAACTTTCAGACTTCTAAGTCTTGCACTTTGTTGTAGTCGATCATTACTTTTACGCCAGGTCACACAGTCTGGTAACGGATGACCCATCTTGTATGAGAGAACTTTGCGTCTCATATTTTGATTCCTAAATTCCTTCTATTAGAAAAACAAAATATGCTAGGATATGCAGCGTGAGAAACTTTATAGTTTACGCAGGATAATTAGTTTCACAGTTGCATTTTCGTGTAAAAAATTCCGCAAAGTTGTGAGCAATCAAATTTGGAAATTGCAAAAGCAAAGTTTTTTTGATTAAAGATTGATTCGCTTCTTTCTTATCTTATCTTGCTTTACTTGATATTTTATATGAAACAAAAAGCAAAACATACCACAATGTGCAGCATGAAAAGCTCTACAATTTGCATAAAACATCTTATATTACAGTTGCATTTATTTGTTTCGAAAATCGACTAAATTCTGAACGATCCACTTTTGACCTTGCAAAGAAGTGTTTCTTTCGGATGCGATGAACATGTTTTTTTCTTATTCAGCATCTGATATTGTTTTTCAAAAAGGACCGAATTTGCCACTGGATGCAGCTTGAAAAACTCTACAAACTACGAGCAGTTGTTTCGCTTAACTATATTCTTATTTTTTTTGGAAAAAAGCAAAATTCTCTGAACTAATTTTCCCAGAGTCCAGAATTGGTCTCTCAGAGTACTGCTTATTTCGAAGCAAAACATGCACAATCAGCATAAGCTTTCCATTGTAGAGTGTACAGCTTTTCATGCTGCATCTTCTGGTATAGTTTGTTTGAAACAAAATTGTGTTAGGGATCAAAATATGAAATGCAATGTTCCTCCATTTTCTTGTAAGTCACTCGCTATGTTGCGTATAGAAGATGCCATGATATTATCGTAAAAGAAATGATCGGCTACAAAAAAATGGAAGAGTTAGAAGTGTGAAATTTTCCACACAATCCTAAATATGTCTAAGCCTTATAACAGAATACTTGAACCCAAACTGAGACTTTTAGAAGAACCGGGTGAAAAACCTTTTGCAGTCCCCTACGTACTTCAACTGTTGAAACGCTAAGATTCGGTCATTTCTCCGTAGTTTAAACGCGTCGAGAAGAAAACATAAAGTATCCGTTTTTTAGCGTTAATTTTTGTCTGCTTGGGTATCGTGGTAATTTTGATTTTGGTGAAACAATCAAAGTAATCGAATTTTTCTGAAGAAATTTTGAAAAAAAACATTTAAATGAAATTGGATTGATATTTTCATTCCCTGGGGATAGTGACGCTCGTGGCCGCTTTCATCTGAAAAAGATATCAGATGAAGAAAAAAATGCTCTACTTTTAATAAAATTGGGCTATTTTTTTTTGGAAAATTGAAAATTTTTCAAATTCATGTAGGCCTCCACAGAGATGAATGAAGAAAATGGAAGAGAAAGGGGCAGGAGCGTCACTATTCCCAAGTATCGCCTATAAAACGAAAAACCAAAGAATATACTTTGTGAATTGTTTTGACAAAATTTCGGTGGAGATTCGTAAAGCCCTCAAAATTAGATCTATATGCATATTAAAATTATCATAACGGCTCCCAGAAAAAAAAGAGATAGAAATGTGTTTTTATGCACATAGTTCATTCGTACTATTTTGTGTGTAGCAGCATCACAGCACGTCGTTGTGCGAAGTTCGAATTTAGAGGGTAGAGCCTTAAGAGAACTAAGGGAGTTTCCAAGAAATTCACCTCTGAGTTGTTGAGGGTGGGAAGAAAAGAAGAGCACATGTTTAACTGCAATTGATTCAACACTTTCCATAATACCAAAAGAAAAAACTTTTATTGACAACAGAAAGCCGAGAACTAACTATATTGAGATCATTACCTGAGCATGATAATGAACATTTTTTAAGCATATCTTTCAATATTTCCAATTTTCTGTTACCAAAAAGTAACGTTCATCGATAGTCGATTTCCTGGGTCCTAGACTATGACAGGAGTTACGACTGTAAATGCCTCAACTTCAGAGAAAATTAGTTGTTTCTATAAGACTATGATCGTGCAGTTTCATAGAAACGAGCAGAGAAGTTCATAGGAGACACCGGGAGAGTCAAATAAGTAAAAACGAGGCAAGAACAAGGCGAAAATGAGAAATTTCCGACGAAAATGCATGAGAAACAACACAAAGACAAACAGAAAGAAGAGGAGGGGAAGCAGCCCAACTAGGGCTTTTCAATTGGGGCAGGAATCTCAAGTAGGAGTGTCATATTCCCATTACTGTTACCAGTAAGTGGTAAGTTACAACACTTACTACTTACCTGGTAAGTGGTAAGTGATAAAGATTATCATGTAAAAAGAAGTAATTGATGAGTAAACTAATTACTGAACACCGTGAAATATAATATTTTTCAATCATAAAAACACTTACCGTTACCTTGGTAAGTGGAAGTGGAAGTAATAGTAATATGACACACCTAATCTCAAGTAGACCAGAAACGTGTTTGAAACACAATGTCAGGGGTCTCGAAGGATTTCCGAGGTGGGGAGCAGGGATGCATGGAACCCTATACAAAAGTTCGGACTCGTTGCATTCTAAGTGGGGGAGGCGACGGGTTAGGTCTCACCTAGATATAACCCCAACACATTCAAAGCTTTTGCGATGGCAGCCTCCAAATACCATAGGAGGCACATCCCGCTTGGGCTCCATCACTCTGACTGAGTTATTCGGCGTTTCCCTTCCACGAAGTCAAACATCATAGGCACCATAAAAATGGTCATTAGTGTCACAGTCATAGTCATTTTTGCCACAGAAAGGGTCATTGGGGCCACGGAAACAACCATTTCTGTGGTTGTTCCAGACAGACACAGATGAATTTTGGGTTCCAGACACTATCCTTTCAGTCTAGGGAACATGATATTCATAGAAAAAAAGTTTCAAATGCTTAACAGGTATAGATATAGGGATTTTACAATTCGGGACTTTATTTTTTCATTTTTGTCCTGAATCCCATTAGTCCCGTCCCTCAAAAACTACCAGCACCGGCCCATTTGTCCCGTGGGAAGAGTGAAACGGGATATTTTCCGATTCGGGATTATCCGATAGGACCACAAGCAAAACCCCAGGGTCAAAAAATCAGATTGGCGATAACCGGAGGGGGTCCCAAAGAAGACTGAGAAGTCCAAGAAGCGTGGCCCGAAAATCGGATGAGCCGGGAACATCGGGAGTCAAAAAAGTGACTGGTCAAAAGCGCGAGGCCAAAATACCTCATACATGGAAAGCACGGTGGTCTTAAAACCCCAATAGGTAAAATCCAGCGAGCCCCAAAAACATCATTAGCGAAAAACACAGCGGTCAAAAAACACTAAAAGCCTGATTCGCCGGGCCCTAAAACTGCATTGGCCTAAACGGCGCAGCCCCAAAACACCCCATCAGCCAAAACGGTGCAGCCCAAAAAGACCCCACTGTCCAAAACAGCGCAGCCCAAAATGGCCACTTTGACCAAAACTTTGCAGCCCAAAACGCACTCGGTCAAATGCCGCGCTCCCTAAAACCCCATCGGCAAAATCTGCCGTGGCCAAAAACCCCATCCACCGAAATCGCCTGGCATAAAAAAACTCATTGGCGAAATTCGCCTCTCCCAAAAAACCCCATAGACCGAAATTCATCCACCATCTAAATCTATCTCTTCCATCTCTTCTAGTCTTCACAACACTCAGACCCTCCTTAATTGACATTCATCCGAATGCTCGATGGCAAGAAAATGGTACCACTGTGGCTGGAGGGCATGGAAAAGGCCATGCAATAAATCAACTCTCGAGCCCACTCGGTTTGTATGTTGATGATGATCAAACTGTCTATGTCGCTGATAACGCGAATCATCGTATTATGAAATGGAAATCGGGTGAGATGAGTGGTCAAGTGGTTGCCGGTGGAAATGGACACGGAAATGGAACTCATCAGTTATATTACCCATACGATGTAATTGTCGACAAAGACAATGATAGTCTCATCATCTGCGATTATGCGAGTAAAAGAGTGGTTCGATGGCCTCTTCGAAACGGGACAAGTGGAGAAACAATCATCTCCAACATCGACTGTGTGGGTTTGACAATGGACGAGACTGGATCTCTCTATGTCACTGACTTTGAAAAACATGAAGTGAGACGATATCGAAGAGGAGAATCTCAAGGAATAGTGGTTGCAGGAGGCAAGGGACGTGGTGATCGTCTCGCTCAACTTTCTTACCCACGATACGTATTCGTCGATCGAAATCATTCAGTGTACGTGTCTGAATGGGACAACCATCGTGTGATGAAATGGGTGGAAGGTGCAGAACAAGGTATTGTCGTGGCTGGTGGTAAAGGGAAAGGAATTGGTCTCGAACAATTGTCAGGTCCTGAAGGAGTCGTTGTCGATCGATTGGGTACTGTCTATGTGTCTGATGGATGGAATGCTCGAATCATGCGTTGGCCCAAAGGAGCCACACAGGGAACTGTCATTATTGGGGGAAACGGTCGAGGAGGACAATCAAACCAACTGGATGGTCCCATCGATTTGTCATTCGATCGACATGGTAATCTGTATGTCGTCCATTACGGAAATCATCGTGTTCAAAGATTCAACTTGGAATCCAACAATTAAAAAGGAAGAAGAAGACGAAGAAGGAATTCCCAAATAGACCATGAGAGACAAAGGGAGAGAGGGACAGAGAAAGATTGACCCATACTTTTTTCACGAAAACATTTTCAATACATTTAATGAAATAATTTAAAAAAATTTCGAAAAGAACGACCAAAATCTGGGTTGCGGAGAGGGGGGACGGGAAGAGCGCAGCATAGAGAGAGAGAGTGATAAGCGCCTCGGAAGAAAATGTCCCCAATGACCCCTACGAGACGTGCCTGATTTTTAAGAAAAGGGAATGCTTAAAAAAGAAATCAAAAGAACTCAGCCAAAACCGACCCATTCGAGCTGTAACTATAGCAGCAAGTGTATTTCGAAGAGATCTAACGGATTCCCACGAAATCCCGACGATTTTCTTGCCGGAAGACCAATATCCAAGGATACCGAAAAACCCCATAAACACTTATAAACAGCGTTTGACCGGATTTTGAACGACCCGGAGCTCGTCAGGAACCCTTTGAATTTCTTGAGATTTCGCATGTAATGGTTAGCGAGACATGGGATCTAACGGATTCCCATGAATTCCCGACGATTTTCTCGCAGGAACACCAGAACTAAAGGATTCCAAAAAACCGCATAAACGTGCATAAATAGTATGAGAGCCGATTTGAAAAGATCCTTAGCTCACTTAAAACATCGGGACTTCTTGTGATTTCGTGTGGGGTAAATAGCTAGCCATAGAATTTAAGGAATTTCCACGAATTCATGCCGAGTTTCGCAACTAAACTGCGAAATCCAAAGATTTCGAAAGCTGCATGAACACGGATAAGCACGGAATTATAGCGTGGGAATTTATTTTCAATGTCTAGACGCTGACTGTTAATTTCTTGGATTATTTTGAATCGCTCACGGGTTTTAGCTGGGGAAGTGATTTAACGGATTCCTGTGAAAATCCATGGGTTTTCTTAATGACGCTAGAAAATACGGAATCGTCAAAAATCGCGTAAACAGGGATAAACAGGCATCATCAGAGTGAGAGCGGATTTTCAAAGACGCGTAGCCCACTGAAAACGTTTTGATTCCTTGTGACCTCCTCAGGGTTTTCAGTGGGCCAGATGATCCAACGGATTCTCACGAATTCCTGAAGATTTTCGTAGTTGAAATGGTAAAGCGCGGCGTTTCAGATTTCAGCATAAAAGTGTGAAAGTAGCGTGAGAACGGATTTTCGAAGAAAGGTAGCTCGCCGAAACGTTTAGATGGAGAACTACATTGTTGATTAAGGACGAGTGAAGAGAAATCTTGAAGATAATGTTATCTGTTGGATTTATAAATGCTTGAGAAACAAGAAAACGATGGCAGGAGTAATATATCATTGAGAATATGGTTAGAGAAAACACATGAGGTAGATGGCTCCCCCCCCCCCACTACGTCGAAGATCGGAATGATCCGGTAGTTGTATGAATGTCTGATGATTTAAATGAATATTTCGTAGACTGAAAATACAGGATTGAATGAAAGAAATATTTTTACAAAGAGAAAGGAAACAGCATAGGAAAATTTACCGACTACGGATGTCAATACGTCACACAATTTCGTAGTTTTAACGACGAGATAGAAATAATGACTGATATTTGCATTTTACCATCATTTAATATGTTGTATCAAAAAGCTATTGGCTAAATCGAATAGCGAAGCAGTTTATATATATTCGAGTGAAATCTTAGTGATATTCAATCGTAATTCGTGTAACAAAGGACCTTGTACAGTCTGTGAGAGGTCATTAATGATTTCCTAAGGGAAAAATAAGCAGAATTTTAGTAATTACTTCAATTTTCTGTCATGGTCTTTGGAGTGGATTTGAGTAGGTGCAAGTTTCTACCCGCAAAACACTTCAATACTACTATCAGATCGTATTTCACAAAAATGAAATGCTATACCTGAAGATACAGATTGTCAAACATCGCGATCTCGGAGGTAAAACTTATTTCTTTTATTGTCTACTTTTAATGTTGAAAAAACAAATTAAAACCATAAAATGAACTACCCTCTGTCAATTTTAATACATTAATGATCCAATATTCCGGCTGCGCACGTTAGTTTTTATATGAAAAATATTCTTCTGTCAAACACTTTTATAGTGACAGGTCAATACATTACTTCTTAAGAGAGAAAGAACTTTTACCAGGAAGAAATGAATGTAAATCTCGCTTATTTTGTGTCTAAAGTTGACATTCATGTTCTAACACAACTAAATATTCTCATCCACAGAATCAACTCTAATTAATCACATAGTTTAAGATTTTACGAAACGTTTTGGAGTTGAATTCTCAGGATCAATTTTATTGTAAGCATTGACGCATCTGTATTTAAATCAAAATCGAATTATAGATACTGGAGCTCAGTAATTAGCCACAGCAAAAAATATGAATACAGTACTTTTCCTGGTTGACTATTTATTTTCCTTCTATCACATAAGATTCGTCACGATCGAAAAAGAAATTCAATCATAATGATAACTATG
>OENT01003486.1:0-12161 GCA_900239685.1 Rotaria macrura | reverse complement strand
CAATCGTCATGGTTCACGCATATGTGATGATGGGCATATTGAGAATTTCACTTAAACTAGAGAGAGCATTAACACGTGATACAGGATTCATTCTACTAGAAACCAATTCTGATCATCATGTGTGAGAGTTTGACATAGATTAAACCGAATTTCTCCGGGGGGCGGATAACGTTTCTTATTGACCCCCACTCTTTATAAATTATATAGTCTTGTACTCTTTTGCTATTTTAAAATGGGTGTGTTCGACTTTAAATAAATTAGACACAGTAAAAAAGTATACCGCACTTGTATGTTGCAGTCATAATGTCTCGTACATGAATGTTTTTCGTAACCTCTACTGCCTGTTCGTTCACCAAATTCTTTTGCACATGCAGCTTGAAATAAGGAACTCAATTGAACGTGTGAAGCATATATTTTTCTAGATAAAGTTTCGAGTATTTATTAGTCAAGAATTATAACTAGTCGATCTTGATCAATGACCCAAAGAGAAGTACTCTGAAGTGGTCTAATGAAGATCAAATAAACTCTAGACAGGACAGATCTCAAGATCTGATGTGCTAGAGTCTTCCGAATAGGAATAATTAAATAAATCAAGGATAAAAAATTTGATGTGAAATGAATTCAAACTAAATTCCAGAATGTGTCACATTTAGATGTGTCATATAATGCGACAATTATTTTTCAGTTTGTATAAATTTATATCTTTTGCTTTTTCTACTGTTTCAACATGAGTGTGTTATTTTTCCATTTCTATTTGAACTTGAAGAAGGTATCTACTCACATTTAATATAAATATCTAAAAGCTAGAGATGACTGTTTCTACATTGTATACGTCATTTCATCTATAAGATACCTTGCATATTGTTTTCGCTGTGTTAACAAGATGAAAAATGACGCAGGTAATAAATTAAATGAGTCAAGTCGAAATAAAACTATTTAAAGCGTTCAAGTCTGAAATAGTTTCTTAAAAGCATAGTATTTGAAAAGAAATGATAAAAACAACATTATTTGTCTGTTTGCTCACCAGTTCTATTGTGATTCATATCAATGCTGAACCATAATTAATGTTTACTCAGCACATGCTACCAGAAATTGGTTTTTGTCTTACTTGTATTGTTACGTTTACTGGTATTCCTGATACGATTCATATAGCTGGTGCTTATGCTATACAAGGATGGAGTGTGGGTAAGTGCTTGGTCGTGCGCTTTACTAAGCACATCCACGCCCATATTTTTGCAACGAAACTAGAATTTCATAAGATGATGAAGGAAACGTTGCGTTTCTCCCTCTCCGCTAAATAATTTTTCAATTTTTTTTATTAGTGAAACAGCAGTTAATTAAACGAGTACACTCCTGAGCTACTTCGATACTTCCAAAGAATACTTTAGGTTTCTTGATGGTTAATTACGAAATTTTGAGTTACTGCTATTTTGGAACATGTTTAGAAGTCTTGTTTTATATAAATAACCGGTTTTCCATTTTCGTCTGATTGTATATCACTAATAGAAAAGTTCCATCCAGCTTGTATAAGAACTTCTTCTTCGCTTGGAAATTTAGATGATGATGATACATCGATTGCAGTACCATCACGTAAAATCTGAATAATAAATAATACATTTCCAAATTTTTCAGCCTTGTGACGATTTTTACTTGTTGATGTAAAACCGTTCCATGATCTACATCCATCATTTAAAGCTTCTTTATAACTATCAATCATATTTGATTCCAGTTTAGCTCCACGATAAACAGTACCGCGGTAACGCTCGTTCTTCAACACTGAGCAACTCTCAAGTACAAGATAACCGAATGGTCCTAATGTATTTACTTTACTCATATCATCTTCTCGTAGTGTTGCATTCAATAATTTATATAAAAATGATTCACGAGTATAGAGATGTATGCAACATTTATAAATTTCTTCTTTTGTGGCATTTTTAACGTGTATTAATTGTTCAGCTAACCATTTCCCTTCACTATGTTGTTGAAGTAAATCTCCTTCATGAATAATACCGTCGGCTGCTTCTTCAACCACTTTTCTAATATCATCATGCATATTAGCACTAATCCATTCTTGAATAAATCCAGAATTATTCATACTATAGGCACCAAATGTTTTCGTTAATTTTGGTGGAATAGAAAATCTGTCTTCTCTTAAATTTTGACTATTTTCAATCAAAATTCTTTTTATGGGTCGTTGCTTATTATGATTAGATTTGTTTATTTGTACTTGCTTTTCTAAATCAATTATATATAGATTTAATTCAACGTGTTTCTGATGATGTTGATAAGCTTTTTCAATAACTTCATTTTCTGTATCAGAAAATTTTACCCATTGTGGTTTCTGCTCTGTACACCATGGATTTGAATTCGAATTCCAATGCCAGAATGGTTTAGTCATTATTAAATAGATTTAATTGTCAGTCATCTTCAATGAGAAAAAGAGAGGGAAGTAAATCTTCAGCAGCTTCTAAGACTTATTGTTTCGCGATTTATTAGAATTTTTAAAATAATTTCGGTATGTGTTGTTGTTTCAGAGCTCATTATTGCTTGAGGGTGTCTGTCTGGGAGGTTTGTGTAGTAAACCTGGGGCAAGAATAATTTATGGGGAATAAATCCGGTAGGATCCGGTTATTCGGGATGATGTGGGACGAGTTTTAGTAGGGATTATTTTAATGAAATAACAATCAAAAGAAAGTTAGAAGTGACAAAAAAGAGCAGACGAAATAAAAAACGAACCTGAGATGTATGAATTGAGTAATAATAAGAGAGATATAAGTATTTAGAATAGATCCACTAGCAGAAAAATGATTCGTAAAACGAATTATTGAATCTTAAGAAGTTTGTACGACAATTGTTTGATACAATAATATTTTTAGAATAAATCTACTGTAAACAATTGAATCCAATGAAAAATTAAATTATATTGAGATGTATTTAGATAGATTTTATAAAAAACATCATACTTTCATAATATGCAGTATAGATAAAAACGATTCTCCCGATCTTTACCAAACTCTAATGAACTCAAAAAGTCTCGATAGAGCCAATCTCTCGTGTGTTGACAATGCACATTATCCTTTCATTTCTGCTCGATTTTCTTTTAGGAAGCATTCTGTTTCGAGTTTAAGTCGAGGGAAGAAACCAACTTCAGAAAGCTCTCAGAAAATGTCTTATTTTCAGCATTGCCCAACCAATATTTAATTGTTTGGAGAGGTTATCCGTAGCATCATTCTCCTACACCTATTCTTGGGCACATCTATTCACATTGCAAATGGGCAAAACTGATTGTACTTATACAAATCAAAGAGAGACTACAGAGAACGACATTTCTTAGAAAACTAACCATGCGCTTTACAGAAACGCTTCCTCCAGGGTTTTGTTGATGTTTTTACTGAAATCGGAGTTCGAACAGGATATTCTGTCAGATTAGTCTGCTATCTAGTTTAGAATCCTAAACTTCTAATTTAAAGTAAAATCTAGTATGTTATTATCGGTTCATTTTATTTCATCATTCCATGCGTTCTCTCTACTGCCATCTATCTTAACATGAAAATCCGACTGATTCGTGTCTCATGTATGGGATTCATCATACTCAGAGCACTATATGGACAAAAGTGTGTAGTATTCAATCTTGAGACTAAGTTATTTTCCTGGGGTCGTTGCCATGTCTTGCAAAGTTGGTCTCCCATTTCGAAAAAAGTTTTAGGATTTTTAGGTAATTTAACCAGAAGCATTCTGATAAAAGAAAACTTTCAAATCTATAACGTTTAACTGTAAAAAAAAGAACCAAGTTCCATTTGCAACTTCTGCAACATGTTGATATCATTCACTTTGCACTACATTGCAACGGGCCTGGACTTCAATACATTTTACAATCGAAGGTCTTGTTTCTTAGAGTACATTTGTCGTTTTCCTACGATCCATATAAAAGACGAAATAAGATTTTCGTTGAATATAGTCTACTATTTCAATGGTTTTTTGACAGGAATAGCCGATGGTCTTGTACGAAAAATGCGAACAGAAAAATAGTGAATACAGAGGAATACTTTGATCCGATAAAATTTAGGAGAGGAAAGCGATCTGAGAAAAAATTATCAAGGATTGACAAGGAATTTCATCGGAAAAACAAAAAGACATGATGTCTCAAGATTTAAGCAAGTGGATGCAGGTGAAGAGAAAACTAACGACCTCATTCATCCTCACTCAGACTCGATTCTGTGACCGTGAAGTTGTAGAGCAATCGGAATTCAATAAAATGCGCTATATCCCCATATTGAACACTTCGTTTCTTTTTGAACTTATTGAAGATGAAACAGTTCAATATGTTTTTGTGTAGTTGGTGAATAGTCAAGGGATTGATGAGAATTTTTCCAGAAATGATGAAAAGTAAGAATATGCTATGGGATTTTATTTTGAACTAGTTCTAAGTAAAAGAAGTAGCTAAACACCACGGTACACGTTTTTCTTAATAATCATCTTTTAGAGTTTCAGATTTTGCTGCCATATAGTACCAGCTTCGGCAAAAGAAAGGCTGTCTGAAAAATATTTTTATGAAAATACTTTGAATTAATTTGTCTAAGAACCCTGTAAGTTTCGTTGAAATCGAGGCTACTTTTTCACGACATGCTTGACTCTAAGACAAATAGTCTTAACGTGTATCAATAAAACTCTATCATTGAAAAATGCAGATCGTATTGAACTAAAATTTGTATGGTCTAGTGGGATTTACTCAATTGCTCAATTGAGGTTCGACTTGTGAGTAAAACCCAACTCGGTTCTTTAGTTCTAACGATATCGTATCAATGTTAAGAACCAGAAGTGTTCAGAAAAAAGGAGTAATCCTTATAGAAAAACAAACAAATCTAGCATCCTCTCATAGTGAAAAGAACGTGATCTCTGTCTTCTCTTCACACTCATACTCTAGATTCAGTTCTTTTCTGCAATGCGAAAGAGAGCGAGAACATCTCTTAACAGCATAGCTATTCAGTGAATATGAGAAAAAAAGTGCCGTCTTAAATCAAAAATACTTGCATACGACAGCAGCAGTGCCAAATTGCGGACAATGCATCTTTTTTCATTTTACGAGAAATCATTTTCCTGTATTTACTTTGTACAGAAGCTGTTTGCCATTAAGTAAATAATTAAACTATTGACTGCCTTTCTATATGTATAAGCAAGAAGCCAACAAAGTACTCCTTCTTTCTTTGCACTGCGTGGAAAAAAACACTTATTTGTTGAGAGAGAGAGAAGAAACGTTGCTTGCAAAAACAGACTCCCTCGGCAAGAATGAAACAAACGCACAATCGAAAAAGACGTAGTAGGAATAATTTTATTGGTCTAGTATGAATGATTAAGACAGAGAAGCGCAGGCAGGACGGTTTCAATCAGAAATCATATACCCACAATTTTTTGCTTTGTAAATAGCGTGTGTTTATGGTCATCTTTGGCATGTGGGTGTTGATGTTATTTCCAGCAACACCAGCGCCCATACCCTTTTAGCAGCATTTCAATGCGTTTTATATCAAACTGGGTTTGATGCGTCCTGAAAAAATTTTTAACTGCGTCTTAACGCGTTTTATTGCTAAACCACGTTTCAACGCATCGATTTTGCGTTTTGTGTTTACATGGATTCTCAAGTAAGCAATATTAGATAAGTGGTTTCATCTGGTTTATCGGAGCATATGTGCTGCTCCATATTTTGCCACTATTTTTCTCCATATTTGTCAGCATTCACCCTAAGTCTCAATATTACTTCAATCAGAGTATAAAAAAGGAACACGGTTTTGAAAGTAGTGATGTGCATTTAAAATCAAACTATTGAAATTTCATTGATAAATTTATAGTACTGTCAAGTACTCGTAGAAAATGGCACAGTTTGATTGTCACGCTCAGCTAGTTATATTACACCAATTTGTACCAAGAAGGTCCCTAGAAGCCTAATAATGTATTGCATTAATTCGGCTGAAATTGTACAAAAGACCCAGAACACGATATGATATCAAATGATATACTCATACTAAAGATTATCTAAGTGGCTGACAGCGTTGGTATCATTAGTTTGTTAAAGTTCTATGTATTGCATCTATCGACTATATCGCCTATTGAAAACATATGAGCACCTATTGATCTTTGAAACTGATAGAATTCATTTTTGGAACTCAAATGGTCAATTTTCTTCAAAAGAAGCTGAGTCTTGTGTATCGAGACTTGAAAAGTGTACTGAAGAATTCTAGAATTCTCAATTGCTTTGACAGGTGAAAAGGAGCAAACTTTGTGATGGCTAGAGAGTATTTTTCTCTTTGATTTGTGAGCCGATACATAGATTTTTCTTATTCAACGTTCCCATCAATTTTCTGTGTCATCGATTAGCCTGAAATGAAATTTATCCTTTTTCTCTTTGAATTCAACTTTCAGGTCAGTTTTGTAGTACTTGCATACAAGGTGTGAAAATACTTAATGAGACGTCACAACCGTAAGTTAGGAGAAAACTCTTCGAACGATTCCACAAGGTAATCTATTGTTAGAATCTGATGAGCAGAAGACATTGGTTATGCTCGACTCCGATCAGTAATTATGTGGCGATTGGACACGTGACACTACTACAGCAACTGTCATATTGTAATTTTACCATATACATCAATTCTTTTGCATACTTTCGTAAGCGAACATTGAATTTCAAAATGAGACTCTGTAAACAAGTCTGTAATGCTGTGAATGATGATTTCCTCGGTATGAGACAAGATACCACTGATGTTTAAAGAAATTGTACTTTTTATCAGGAAAAAAACGCCAACATTCAATTACTATAGGTGACTACTGGCGCTCTGAGAAACATTAAAAAGTCCATAAACTGATCAGAATTAATTCTAAACAACTTAGTCGAACTAATCACTCACTTGCTCGATGGTAAGAACTGTATTCAATATAAAAAGAAACCTGCGAATTAATATGTTGCGAAAATCTTGCAATATACTCTAAATCCAGAAATCAATTTGTTTTTCAAGAATTGTCAGATAGATTTTTGTCAGTTTTATTTAAAAGCTCTGACAGTTTTGCTGATCAAATTGATCGGTCACTCAACAATAATCGATGCTAATTAATGAAACTTGTAAACGGCTATAGTTCTCTAACTTTTCTTGATACTATCATTTTGGTCAGGTTGCTCTCCAGTTCAATTGAATTTTTGCGACATTCTACACTCTTGTCGAGTTCACGTTTTTGTGAAGTAAGGACGCTGAGATCAAGATATAAACTTCGAACTGAAGATTCATTTGGTGGAAGTTTTTGTAACAAACGACTATGGTACTGTTCTGCCAAACCAAAGTGGCCAATCGTCCATAACAACTTACTTAGTGTCCACAAAGTCGTCTCTTCCGCATCTCATTGCTTCTTTATGCCTTTACGAACATTCCTTCAATTTGTTTTCTTGATCACCAGAAAAAGATATTTTTATTCTCCACACAGTGTCTTCACCTTGATGAATGGAGTTGAGCTGGAAAATGCAGCCAAGCATGAAGAGTATTTCAGCAACCGCTGGAAACTGATTCTGCTGTCGGATGTCCACGAAAGCTTTCGTAGAGACTACCTTTGGATTACAATAAATCATGAATAGAACTTGTTTTAGGTTGATATTTTGGGTCTTGTTCCCAGTATAGGAATCAGTCACTTCGAATTGTTCAGAGGTAGAAAGAAAAGAATTCACAGGAAAGAACTGACCAATTTTTTCCATAAGATCTTGCAGCTCCCCAATTGACATCAACTGGCTAAGATAAACCTAGGCAGAGCTTTGTAATTGAGAATCCTGTAATTGCTCGTATATGTCAGTGTCATGTTTTATTTGAGTTTCTTCAGAAACTCAATTAAATACCGACGAGGGAGATATTGGAGACATTAGAAATATAGGAGATATAGGAGATATTGGATATGGGTGAGTGTGGGGATAGATGAAATCACCCACACCCACACCCACACCGTCACCCCCCCCCCACACACACACCCTTCTCATCAGCAGTGAACATGCTGATCGACAATCATTCTTGCATCTATACCCATCTCTTATGATCTACTTCAATCTTAGAAATCAGTTCTTCTGGCTGAGTAACTGAGGCTTCCGCCTAAGTCTCCAGTACAATGTTACAAAAAATTGTTGTATGAACCATATCTTAACGAATTTAGTTGTCCACTACTGGTTGGCCTGCTTGCGTGTGGAGATGGCATAGATTGAGGATATCTGTCGAAGTTGATGAATGAAAGATATCAGTAATTTAACCAACTGGCCACTTGCAACTAGCACTAAATGATCATGTTCTTCTCTTTACTCGATATATTGTTGAGATTCTTCCGAATCTTCAAATATCTTAGGATAGGACGCAGTCTTTGTAGCATAGCTTCGAAATCTGTTGTTTGAAAGTTTGTATCTAGCCAAACCAAATCGAGCGTTCTAATATAAATATCATCATTAATAGGAGAATCTAGTTGAGATCAATTCATCTAGATAGAGAAGGAGTCGTTTCTATTCTTCTAAAGCGATGGCTGGACAACGATCTGGTCCGTGTCAAAAATGACCATTTATAGCGGATAAATGCATGCATCGTCAAAAATGATATGTAACAGAAACCAGACATATGCCCATGCCAAATATACCAATCGACAATCCCACTAATTATGCAGTATGAAATAAAATGCATACGAGCAATCTTGACTTCTTTGGTACAAATCAGAACGGAAAGATTTCTAAGTATACATATAATTAGATTCACCACAGAAAAATGAAAGGGCACAGGAAAAATGGTACTTTCACGACGACAAAAGGTAAGAACAAAAGCTGGAATTATTTTTTCAATGACAAAGATATACATATATGTATATGAGAATTCCAAGTTTTGCTGCAATAAGCACAAAAAAAAATAAAAGCAGAGAAAATTAACTTATGAGTAGTGCATTTTATTATACTTTATGTCTGTACTGCAGCGTTACAGTTTTCCAACACTTTTTCGTATATTAAGGGATATATACGTCATACAAATATTTGATTTTCCTCGCGAGCGTTATTAACTCCTATATGAGACTTTACGATAACTACGCTTCCAGAGAATTTTTTTGAATTGGTGCGATAATTCTTTAATTATTATCACCAACGAAATTTTATAAAATTTTGATATACGTATGTATATTAAACATGTACACCAGTAATGTATTTCTGAATTGAAACGAAAAATTCAATACTCTACCACACTAAGAGTATAGCTACCTTATAATTCTCAATTCTTGTATGTATTTAACTTAGAGAATGTTTTCAAAATTGGACGAATCGAATAATATCTTATTTGCGATTTAATTTGTCCCAATATTGGTTAAAATTTCTTTTGGAAAAAATGTCCTTACATCATTGCATCATATGATGTGAATTTCTTTGCGATGGAAAAAGACAGTAAACTGAAATTAATAATGATTGAACAAATCCAGGAATTATATCGATAGTAAAAATTTGAAGGAAAATAAACAAGACGTTCTAGATATATTAACACAATAATTTTGAAAATGCTCTTCTAAAAAGTGAGTGAATATCTATTTTATGGAGAAAATAATCATCAAGGCAAAACAACTTTTAGAAGTTGTTAACTAATTTAGTTCTTTATCTTTCGATACCTCCGTTCTTCTTAAACATGTTTGCCCTGGGACGAAATTGAAGCACAGTGTCCTTCTGCATAAAAGGGACAAAATGTATAACATAGAATGTTGCGGACGAAAGATCATATAAAGAAAAAGATGGTAGTGAACGAGATAAAAAAATTAGTAGAAAATTTGACGCTGTACAGAACTGACTATTCGTTATTGTTTTTCTTTCCTTCGAGTGTTCAAATAAGTTCAGTTTTTAGAGCATCTGAGTGTAAAATATGATGTTTTTCACAGTACATGGCTCATATCTCAGGAACCATAAGAGCTAAAGAACTGAAATTTAGTGTGGCAGTGGAACACTCAGAGACTACAAACATATAAAGAAATTATCGAAATCGATTAAAAGAAACAAAAGTTATTAGCCAAATATAGCTGAAGTCTCCATAGTTTCAAAAAGTCCCAATCCCCCCCCCCCTATATACATATATCTTTTAGTATCGTATACAAACAGAACAGAAAGAGAATTCATTTTTCACCGTGACGGCATTTGTTCGATTGAAATAAGCATTTATCTCACCGATCATTGTCTTGTCTGCTGGTGATCTGACGTACATCCGAACTTACTCTCAAAATCAGGGTTCCTAGATATTCTTGGAAAGTCAAGAAAGTTTTCAAACCGATACGTTTCTCTGATGTCTTCCTGATTTCCAAACGTTGTAGTTGGTGGCTTTATTGCAGGAGTTTTCAACAAAAGAAAACTTAAAAATTAATACAGAATATATGCTTTGTAACCATTCTTGTTTTTCGTAAGTTTTTTATGTTGCATAGTTTATATATGTGGTTTTCTTACATGCTTCCCAAAGTAGAGTTGTGAGCTCCATGAAACGCTTCGACATCAAATGTATTTGTTAGTGTCATTATGATGGCCGAAAGCCGAAAGTTTTTATAACTGCAAATTTACAAGTTGTTCATCGTATAGAATCAACTAACTATTTTTACTTACTAATTAACTAATTTAATAACATACATTGCCAATAGCGTGTACAGTTTGAGACGTTTTCATTTCAATAGATCAACAGCTTGTTGTGTACCCACGTTTTAAATTTTTATCATAAGTCAGTTGTTTTTTGTTTCACCAATCTCCGACGAAGCACGACCATTTTCATAATGGGAGGTAATATCACACATATTCAAAAGTAATCTGACAGTAATTAGAATATTTGTTTTTATTACTCTTAAAATAAAAAAACATTTTTGAGTTTGATAGATATCTATGTTTCAATATACGTGATATTCCCTTCCCTTATGCAAATTGTAGTGCTGTATCGAAGCATTTCGAAAAACAAATTCAACCAAAGTTGAAATTTCGTAGTATACGTCATATAAAACACTGGAAATTTCTTGGGCATCAAACAGTTCGGTGAGTGTACGCTGTCGGCAAATCTTAGTTTTAATATATTGGCTTGACAGTGAGATCATTCATTGGAGCTGACTACGATTGATTTTGTTACTTGTCCTATCATTGCTTACAATGATATACCTTTGGAAATAAAGTATGAGTCGATGAAGAAAAAAGTAACACATATTGTACAAGTATGGCAACTTGCTATCTCTTCATTTGGAAAAAACTCGTGATTTGTTTTCTGGTTTTTAAGTTTTCTATCTAGTAACCTTGGTGGATAAACCATGAGCGATTCTTTTTCAAATTCGTCACAGAAAACAGGCAGGCGATAAGCAAATGTGTGATTCAGAAGGAAGAAAAGTAATACAGCTACTTTCTAATTCAAAACTAAATACAAAATTCTAAAAAGGTAAAGTTTCAATGCCCAAACCTTCAAATGGAATGATTCATTGCCAATTTGCCTCTCCTTTATGGCTACACCACTTAAAATAATTCAACTTATCGATTTCTTGTTATTAGTCGAATCATAGATGTATTATTATACGTGATGCATACTTTTTCTTCTGCTTTTAGAACATACAAAACATGTGATGGCTTTTATGTCAGAAGAATCAGAAAACAGACCGGTTATAAACAGTCTCTGACTTAACTCCCTAAGTCAATATGTAATATTTTTTCACTTCTTTGGCACAGTTAATCGTGTAGCCATTACAGATCTATCTATAACCGCATTTATAGAATACTAAATTTATACTTTTTAGAGAATAATTAGGTCAAATTACTCTTGCATTAGTTTAGATACAAGAATATGTAGTGTAACGAACTGTACAAATATTTACTATGATACGAATCGACTCAATTTTCAATACACATTTAGATCATAGCAGGCTTAAGTCAAAGACAGATAAAAGCACATTTTCTAAATCAGTGTCGATTTTGACCTCTAACTGGTTTATTTTGATTATGTTAAGCAGGTTGGAAGAACAATTATTATCATTGATTTTTTTTTCAGTTTGTCGTAATATTACAAAATGAGAATAACGAGCTCTATTGATGATGCAACCTCAAGATCTCATGGAACTACTAATAAATTTGAAGATTTGAAAATTCAATTCGTAGTCATCTCAAACCAATCTACCAA
>OENT01003484.1:0-12170 GCA_900239685.1 Rotaria macrura | reverse complement strand
ACCATGTCAATTTCTCTCCTTCATCCTTTGAGAGAAAAGATCGACGCATAACGAGAATAAAAAATATTCGTATAAATAGCAGATACATCTCACTTTTCATTACTTGTATCCATTCGCCAATCGAAAAAAACACATCTTTTACACAAAATGCAACTGAGTGCAACTTCTGTTATTCTGTTATGTCTGACAATTACTGCGGTTAGTATGCAAATTTGTCCAAATCTGGGTAGTGCTGCGGGGTTTGCGGTTATCGGTGCCAGCTCGATATCAAACGTAGGCTTAACCGTCATTAACGGCAGCGTTGCCATAAGTCCAAGTATGTCATTGACTGGTTTTAATCCATTTGGCATGATCACCGGTACCGAAGAATTAGGTAATTCTATCGCTGAACAAGCACAAGCTGATATCACCGCGGCCTACAACTATTTGAGCTTGGCAACACCCACTGATCGATTGACCGGCGTTGATCTGGCTGGCATGACACTCGAGCCAGGTGTGTACCAGTTCGATTCGGTCGCTGCCATAAGTCAACCCGCAGGTGTTTTAAAACTAAGTGGGAAAGGCGTTTACATATTTCAGATTGTCAGCGCACTCTTGACCTCTCAGAGTAGTCAAGTCATAGCGATTAATGGTGCCGATCCTAGTTGCATCTTCTGGCAGGTAGGCAGCAGCGCCACACTCGGTGTAAATAGCAACTTTGTTGGAAACATTCTCGCCTACGCATCTGTCGGACTCGCAAGCAATGTTGGCTATACGGGTTCCATCTATGCCCGAACAGGAAGCGTTGTACTGAGCGCTGATTTCATCACGAGTCAAGGGGCATGCAACATATGCTAAATTATTCCTGTTATGTTCCATTATCGAATCAGCAGTGATCTGCTCCTAAAACTTTTAATATTTATTTCAGCATTTTTTTCATGGATTTATTTTGAAAAAAAAAAAGAATCACTAGTAGTTAAATATGTTATATAAATGGTGCGTCTAAATACCCATATTTCTTGAATTTAGAAAGCATTGGAATGCTGTTCAGTGAATCGTTTATCGATTATGTTTCTTTGGGAGGTGTTAAGACAAAACTTATTCAATGGCAATGAGAGGGAAACAATAAAATACATATATATTGAAGCAGCTTCTCTTGATAAAATCGAAAATGAGACTATATAGGGGTCGAATTTACATGGAATAACACTTTTCTGTTATACTTAAGAAAGAAGCGACAGTAACTTCAAATTGAGCATATGGCATGCCAAGGCTTAGACCATGGGGGTAAAAACGTTACATGCGTCTCTTGTTGAGGAACGAAAGATCGTTATCAAAAACTGATCAATCCTAAACTGCTCTGTGTTTTCTCCTTTTCCATTCAATAGTCACATGATCTTCTCAAATGACAACTAATTGAATTCTTTTATTTATGCAATACTAGAATTTTTACTTCCTTTAATTTTCGACAAGCAAACAGATCATAAAAAATAGAAGCTGCAATCTGGAACTGAATTCTAGACATGATAACTGGTTGATCGAACCATTGCTCTAAAAATTCACCTATCGAAGCATGATGAACATAGGTGTTTATTTCTGAATGATATTTAATTATCGAGAGGATTTATCGTCGATAAGAAGTGTGCCGAGTCTATGGATATAGTGAAGTTATTTCTAACCATCTAAAGATGTTGGTATATTTTCTCCTCTTCCCATGTAACCATTTTTTGATTTTCGATGCATCTCCGAGCGTTTCGGATTAATATCACTGGACGCGTCAGGATTCGTCCAAAACGCAACATTATCGAGGATCCTAACGCGTTTGAAAGGTTGAATGTGCGTCTATACGCATTTACTCTAACGCGTTCAAACACGTTTAGTACTATGCAAAATATTTAAAAAAAAGTAGCACCATGAGATAGGATCGAAGTAACACATTACGGCGAACAATGATATAACATTCAAATACTTTGAACGACAGACTGGCTATTGTCTTTAGCGACAGCTTGAACTAACGTAAGATTCGAATCCGTGGTCCATCGATTACAAACCAGACATAGCATCCATTGAGCCATACATAAATCGATAATGACGTTATGTTCATGAATTACATGAATGAGTGTTTCCACAAGATTTCTCGAATGCAAAACTCGGTTACTAGATTATTTTTATTTTGTAAAATAAATGTAAATAGAAAGTATATATAAACGATATGATGACAGAGCTACATCTGACTTTTTGAAAACCAAGAAAAACAAATTTAATTCCTTAATGCTCAAAAATTGAATAAATTTTATAGAAAAGTGACCTCTTTGTGCGGTAGGTGAATAGAAAATTAGACGGAGTAGAAATACTAATTATTCCTTCTCTCCTGCCTATTAATAGAAGAATATACGATAACGGTTCCAAATAAAGGTTTTCTTTGGAAAAGTGTAAAAGGAAACTCTTGTCTTGCTACGTTTTTAGCTAGATATTTTTAGTTTCGCAAAAAATTGGGAGAAAAATAAATCAAACACTAAAGTTGAAAAAAATGTTTTCTTTTTTTGTCCTCAAAACGTGAGTACACTCCAAGGGAGGGGGGAAGCGAGACGTCATCTACTTCAATAAAAATTTGAAGTACGACTGAGGAACCATGAAGTAGGGTGAAGTACAGCTGAATTACGAGTGAAGTAGGACTGAAGTACAGTGAAGTACGAATGAAGTATGCACGCATGAAGTCTCGTTTTTTCCCCCTTGGTTTAAATTCATTTTACCTAATGATTGTGTTCAAACGCGTTTCA
Source organism: Rotaria macrura (assembly GCA_900239685.1). Classification (NCBI taxonomy): domain Eukaryota; kingdom Metazoa; phylum Rotifera; class Eurotatoria; order Philodinida; family Philodinidae; genus Rotaria; species Rotaria macrura. The sequence goes on along the minus strand of OENT01003484.1, from coordinate 9,411 downwards.
GATAAAATGCGTTGAAAAATTAATTGCCGAAATGTCAGAACATGGTTCTCAGCTTGAGTTCATCATAGAGTGCCGATTTGTTTTTTATGTGAAAGAACAACATCCCATGTCCTAGAAATCGCTAAAAAATTCCCGATTAATCGCGATGTATCGAAACGATAAGCGTGAGCTGCAACGCGATCAGTCGCTGATTTTTAATGATATTTTTAGTGATTATTAGGATTAATCGCGATTAATCGCCGATTTTGGTTTTAATATTATACTATTAAAAAATTATCTTCTGAAAAAAAGACGATTGAAAAAGCGTTCCCGTTTCAGAAAAGGCCTGTTGAAAAAAAAATTATGGAAAAAGAATTCCATAACTTCGGGAATCCTTTCTTTCCTATGCTCTCCGCTACACACTTCTACATATTGATTCGCGCTATTTCATTTGATACTTAAATATTAACTCTGCTATCACGTAGATTCGAACTCGATACTCTCAATTTGAAGGACTAGTTTATTGTCCATTACACTACTTTGTCATACTTATTTTTCTTTGAACACGCTATATATATTAAACGGAACAGTCAACTGAAAGTTTCAATATTTTTTCTCTTTTTGTCTAACAGACAGACGATTATGATTAGGCATGCAACGGTAACGGTAACCGTAGTAACGACGTACCGTCACTGTTTCACCGGTCATCACGGGTCACCGTCATCGGTATCACGGGTCACTGTCACCGGTATCACCAGTCTTCACCGGTCACCGTCACCGATCATCACCGGTCACCGTCACCGGTTTTCACTGGTCACTATCAACGGTTTCACCGGTCACCGTCACCGGTTTCACCGGTTTTCACTGGTCACTATCAACGGTTTCACCGGTCTTCACTCGTCACTGTCAACGGTTTTACTGGTTACCATCATCGGTTTCTCCAGTCATTCCTACCCCTTTCGCTTGTCTCACCGGTGGCTTTCATTGGCACCGGGTTTATACTTCACTTATATTCACTATTACTCTTGATAATGATAAGGCGTGAGAAGTTCATTAGAAAGCACTTACTTAATACCAGCGAGGTTTTCCCTTCAATCAGAATTTTAAGTAAAGTTGGCTGTGAGACAAGCTGTAAAGCATAAAATTTGAAGTGTTCGTGAACAGAGATTGAGAATGCGTCATCAATGTGTTCAAAAGTTATGATTGACTTGCATAGCAATAGTATCGTGTTTAAGATTTCTTTCCAATACATCAATAACGAAAGTTCAAAAGCTTATAGAGAATTTTTAAATCTCGGTATTGTTAAGCTTAGGTTAAGTTTATAGGTAGTCACTAGAATCTCAGAGTAGAGTTTACTTTAATGCATCATTCGATAAATATGTACGTTCTGAAGAAAAATCGGTTTATTACTGAACCGGTAACTAGGACAAGAATTTTTGACTCTTTGTAGCGTTTTATCGAACCTACAAATACTCGGAGCTTTATCTGCTAAACTGTTGTAGGTTCTGAAATGTGTTCAAATCCGAAAACGTTATTATCCTAGGTAGAGGTGCGTTCATAAACCACTTTTTGTGTACTCAAAAAGTGAGTACACTCTAGAATCGATCAATGTGTCCGGCCGGCCGTTAACACGATAACTCTTCACAAATACATTTGATTGAGCTGAAATTTTGTTCACAGAATTGTCGGATGAATATCTCGGTCGAGTTCGAAGATGAGAAGGATCTGGCAATAAATGGCTGAGTTATCGAAAAAATAGTCATTTTTCACCAAATAATCCCTGAGGTGGGGTACAGGGATTTTTTCAAAAAAAAACTTTTTCCTCAGAGTTATCCACCACGTATATAAATTGACTTGGTTTTTAACGCTGATTCCGAATCTGATATTAGTTTTGAACCAAATCGCAGCTTTCTAACAAAACATTGGCTGAAAAAGGTCTCAAAATGCACAAAAACTACTTCTAGAAACGAAATTGCATAGATATGTCTGAGATGATCAGTAGTTTTGGAGTTTCCCAAAAAGGTTTACCAAGATACTTCTTCCGTGCACACACTCTAGAATGACTGATTTGTCTCATTCATTTTTTGAAGTGCACATAACTCTCGGACATAAGTCCGAAGTTTTCACATTTATTTGGTCAATAAAACCGATTTAACAAAAAAAAATTCTCTTTTAAATTTATCGGTCGGAATATTAAAATGATGTATCAATTGAGGCACCATTTTAATCTATCAATCTATAGTCAACTCGTTCATTTTTTACACCATGAAGATAAAATAGAAGACAAAGTTCTGTAATAGAAGACTTTGACAATAAATGACGATGTCGAATTAATGAAAAAACTACAACCATTTAAAAAAAAAATTGTATGTGGATGACTATGACTATAGAAACTCCTTCATCTTCCTCTTGACAGCTTGTTTTAGAATCGTTTTATGCTGTTGTGATTTATTTATGTTTTCGTATACGAATAGAAGTCAGGTAGCCTTCTAAATAATTCATACTTCTGGATAAAAAACAAAATAGGATGTTGTCAAACATTGCCAGTATTCCAACCTTAGAGAAAACTACAATTCACATAAATGTACTGAGAACGTCATAATTAATATTGTGGAAATATTGGAAATAATCCGTTCATATCTTATAACAATATTAGCGCCGGAAATACGACTTGGAAATATTTTGTATAGAATTATTTTAAATGTTTTAACATAGAAATATTTGAATTTATTTCAAATGTAAATTCTCGTAATTTAAATTTATTGTTTAAGCTCATATGCAATTCAACATATATAGACATTCGATTACTATATTGATAACAGTAAACTTGACTCACAAGCATCAGGTCAGTGAAATCCGAAGTCCCGAGTTCGAATCTGATCTACACCGGAATAATTAAAAATCATTTTCAATAATAAAAATGCATTCTAGGAAACTATCTTAAGTACATTTTCCCGATATCTATTGAAAAGAAAATGTTTCAAGTCTAGCAAAAACATGTAAAGAAAATAAACAGCGTTCTCCAACGTAGATTTCAGTGAAATTTCTTTTTTGTAAGCGTTTACATTGTTTTCGCTAGTTTTGCAATCGACGATAAAGCAGTTAGTTACATTATCGTTTATGAAAAATTTTTCGACGGTTTATAGATATTTTAGCGAGAGGCACCCAAATCGTTAAAAATGTTTGATTAGTCGCCGAAAACGCGTTAAAATACCTGAAAAGCGTTAAAATAAGATTCTTCGTAAACTATGATTAACGCGTTTTTGGCGACTAATCAAACATTTTTAATGATTTACATATCTTTGTGTTTAAAAGCCGTTTCCGCCGTTTCCTTGTCTGCGTGGGAAGTCCTGTTTTTAAGGGATAAAAATGACTCATTTTCGATGTGAAGAACCGTCAGTTCTTGTCAAATCTGCTGGTGCTCTCTATCCAAGCCTTATTGCTCTATCTGATACAATATATAGCAACGTCAAATCTTCCTTTAAAAGTTGTAGGATTTGACTAAAAAACCTGAATTTCCGATCAAATCCTGCCCATTTTAATGTAAGATTTGACATATCTATATATTGTATCAGATAGAGCAATAAGGCTTGAGTAGAGAGCACCCGAAGATTTGACAAGAACTGACGGTTCTTCACATCGAAAACGAGTAATCTTTATCACTTAAAAACAGGATTTGGTGCATGCCTATTTACTGTAGACATCGCTATTTCGGTTATTTCGAATTTGGACATTTTTTTGTGGCAAGATTTATTTTTCGACTTTTTTCTCTTTCTATATTGTTTTCGAGATTTTTCCCCGGTTCACAATTTTTGCGGCATTAATCCGTTTCGAGATTTTTTCATTCGACCATTTTCTTTTCGAGATTTTTCCCTTTCGAGATTTTTCCCCTTATATTTTTCCTTTCGACCTTTCTACGGCACACCCATTTATTGTACTTAATCGAAAGCAATATGTTTAACTGAATTTTATCATATTTTTTAAAGGAAGTTTGTTTAGACATGCAATCAAAATATCACAGCTAAAAATGGACTTTTCATTGAGATATCAAGATGTCTTCAATGACATTTTCAATAAACGGGACGAATGTGAGCGATCCGATTGCCCTAGTATTGACTGACTTCGATCGGAAGTAACTGGGAATCTGGTGACCCGGAATCCGATATAAAATCCGACTGGATACGAATGCTTTTTCACAGATTTCTATCAGTTCTCGTCCGATTCCGACAAAACCCGATGAAATACCGCACCGGATTCCGGGTAACTGGATTCTTCGACCTGGGTTGAAATGAAGTTTTAAGAAACTTTTTCCAGAAACCTACCGACATAATTAGACATTTCTTTAAAATGTGTAATTCAATTTATTGAATCCAACTTTTTGTGGGACGCCCAAATGTATTTATGCATAAAACAATAATTAAAACTGTACATATGCCGATCTTTTCACTGACAACTGCATCGGCAAATGAGTTGATAATAGATGATCCATTTATTGATTGTTTTCGTTCTATAAATAATGTAATGACATGTGACTCAATGGTGTGTACAAATGCTTTCTAATCGCTATTGCCTTTGTTTCAATCTTCTTGTTATCATTTTAGAAACATTAAAATTTAAACATTATGCTGATCTCTAGTTAGGTAAAGATAATCGCTAGGCAATATTGATGGCGACTCACAACAATCCTGAGACGGATTGGAATACATTTTTGAAATATTAGATATAGAAGGAATCGAGACCAGATACAACTTAAGTATGAATCTCGAGAAACCGAGAGCTAATACCGAGATGCGTCAAGATGCAAGAAATATTTCATTTGGACTGCGATTTAGATGCAAACCAACGGGACTCAGACTCATTTTCATCCAAAAACTGTTTACATGAGTGATTAGTTAATAGAATTGACTAGTGGCATAAGAATGCCTTTCTCCATTAAGTTAAACTATGATCAAATAATTTTAAGGGAATTGTCTCATCAACAGGGCCAGAGCTAAAAGAAATTATTTTCTATTTTCCAAGAGATTATCGGATTACAGTATATTTAAGTTTTAAATGCATATTTTTAAGCGATTGAATATGTTTTTGCATAGCACGTAAGTAATCGATTTATTCAAACTGCTATTTATTTCACCTACTTTAACATTCTGTTATTTCTGGATGCAGATTAAACTACTCCTACGAAAGATATTCCCTAGACTGAAACAATAGGGTCTGAAAACGGGAATTCATCTGTGTCTGTCTATATGTCTGTAAAAACCAAAGAAACAACCATATCTGTGGCACAAATGACCACTTCTATGACACAAATGGCCGTAGCCTTGGTATGACTGACCATATGATTAACGCAAGCGCAAAGCACTACAGCAGTAATACTTGTCACTACATTAGTTGTATAAACGACCATAGTCATGATACAAATGATCCTTACAATGATACGGGTCACAATTTCTGTAATATAACTAACCACATGTATGGTTTATCGATCCCTGATGTAGTCACCTGAGACACGTTATTGGGGATGAAGGTTAAGGTTTTTGTCCTTTGATGTCGTCTCTATGGTCGCTGCCCCTGAGATGGCACCAGTTATGCAACATTAGAAGTAGTAATGGACTTGGTGTAAATGAGGATAAATATGAGAGAAAGGATCGTAGTAATAGTCCAAGTTGCAAAATTTATAATCCGAAGTGACCATAAAAGACACTCAAAATGATCACAAATGCGACAGAGGCGACCAGGGACATCATAATACTTACAATATGGTTAAAACGCATTAAACTGTCGTCGAGATGGTCATAATAATGTTTCTTTCAGCACTAGATGTACTGTGAATGACTTCCTAAGAGGTCAAAACCATGACAGATATGAGCATACTGATCACATTTATCATCCTATGGATCAAATCATTGTTGTGATCATTGGTGCTATATTCATGGGCGTTTTCTCATGTGTTTGCTTCTTTGAAGTACATGTGTGATCCTGCAAACTTTATCCGTGGTCATTTCAATCATTGTTGCCACGCGGTTATTGGGTTATTCAGACAGTTGGAAACACTTGAAATTCTACTTCTACGCCAGTGCCTCAGTCTAGGGTCAAGAAAATCGACTCTCGATGAGCGTTACTTGTATGTCTTTGATGGCGAATATACAAGAACAATTTACTGCTACGGTTTATTGTGATCGGCTATACCTTCGAAACCATCAATTAACAAACAAAGTAATTTAATAGCGCATCATAAAACAGGTGCAATGGAAGCCCCCAATAAGTGTGCTTGTTGATAGAGTTATAGTACACTAAAAGATATTCACATGAAAAGTATCTTATATCATCTCGTAGCTCAAGCAAAGAATGGCCCAATTCTTCATTGTACGAATTTCAAGTGTGAATAATGGGAGGAATTAGAATCATTACTACCCTTGATTTACATTGGAAACCTTAGGGAGAGTAAATATTAAAGCAGTGTTGATCCACTACTATCATTCATCAGTAATCTAATGGTAAGTAAACCAAGTTTTGGTTTTCTTGGCAGAATATTCTTTTTTGAAGATACCAAAGAATTTTCATCGGCTATGGGTGAATTATCACATTCGAGCTTTTCATAATCAAGCATAAAATTATGTTTTAGTAAGGTTTGTTATTTATTTCTCTTTCAAATGTTATCTTCCTAATTTTTAAAGCAGTTACTTAAATTCGCAAGTGGCTGAATCTGCGATTGTTGGTGTGGCTGCGCCAGACTGGAGGGATCGGTATTCGGGGACACCAGATCTTACACCAACACCAAACTGCCGACCCCGTTGCACCCGTACTCACACCCAAACTCACATCCGCACCCTAGATGAAATATATGCATTTGATACTTCGCACAACTGGGTCTTAATTGTTCATTTACGTTTTGCAACCCACTGAAAAAATGATGTCTTCCTTTTTTCTTGGTATCCTAGTAGTGAAAATTCTGAAAAAACCGCGTTAAAACAACGCCTTTTATTTTTCTCGTTCAACGCTTTCTATACAGTCAAAAATTTCCGAATTTTTGCGCTTTTACACGACATAAATTGACGCATCCTCTAGCGTTCAGAAACGTGAAATTAAACCGTTTAAATGCGTTTCTGATTTCTGAGCGTTAAAACGCGTTTAGCGAAAGAAAAAAAATTCATCGATAAGTATTAAGTTTGTATTTTCTTCCTTATTGAGAATGCATTATAATTAGTTGCTTTGTGTCCTAGTATAGAGTCGATCACAGCTTCTTATAATTAGAAGACAGTCAGCTTACGATTAGACTAGACTTACGTGTTACCAGATATCTTAACATTTACTACTCATATTAATCGAAAGTTCCGGGAAAACAATTTTTATAAGTACAACAACTCTTAACAGATATTTAGTCGATATTTTATTGTTTCATTGAATACTCAGTGTTTTTCGTTCAATTTCAGTTAATATCTATCAATAAGTTTTAAAATTTTTATTTAAATATTTATAAAAATTTAGTTTAGAGATTTTAGAAGCACCAGCTTCCGCCATTTAGTATTTTTAATTAAAACGAAATATAATGAAACAAAATGGCAACTTCACAGGTATTGATGCATCGTTGCTCGTCCTCGTTTATGATTTTCTTGAAGTGGAGTGACAAAAGAAAGGAATAGGACAGTAATACTGGACGGCCTGAGTTACATTTCGTGTGCGTCCATACCATAGGTTAACCCTGCGGTTAAAATCCATTGATTTCGGAAAATTCATCTACTAGAATCTTGAAAATGCGTTATGGCGAGATCAACTCGTCTATACGCGTTGTCTTCTTTTTCCTGTGAACTGAATGACTTAAACGCGTTCTTTCCCTGTCTTCTTTTTCTTCAACTCATTAAAATACCGTTTTGGCGTTTTTGTGACTGCGTGGGCATTGCTCTACGATGAAAGACTTGCTATTAAATTTTTTTCTCTAGTTTTCTCTAATAAATAGTCAGTACTGTTTGGCTTTAGTTATTTTTGCATATAGTTATATTATTATACACGTTGATGTTTACTTGTTAGATTAATATGTATCTTTTTTATAATACGTTCTTTTGTTACATATCTGCTGTTGTTTTGGCTTCTCAAGGAAAAAAAATTAAATTAGTCCTTCCTCTACGATGTAAATTATCTTGAAACATTATGCATTAACCTCTTGGATACCGCTGTCTTCAGGCTGAAGACAGGAAGAACGAAAGAATGTTTTCTTCATTCTGTTGTATCGATAAACAGCTGTGAAACGAAGTGTTCATCAATATGACTGTATCGATCCACGCTTGATATACGATAAAATATATATGAATACAGCTGATTCACGATCGTAGAATGCATGAGAGAGTGATTTTTCGACTTTTCTATAAGCTCGTAAAGAACGCAAGAATTCCCGGGATCCAGGAGGTTAACAAACAGTCCTTTTGATGTTTTCTCGAATAATTACTACGGTATGATTGTGATTCCACGTTAATCCCTCCTCGACAACAACAGATTGAAAAATAAATAATAGCTGCTGCATTTTTATCTGTCTGTTTGTGAAGTCTCCCCCACGTCAATTCGCACTGAACTGAAATGTTCTCCATTGTGCTAGATCAAATGTCTTCTAGTATTTTAGTTTAAAATGAAAATGCCAATGAATCAATGTATTTCAAATTAATATAATTGTTTGAAACGAAATGAAAAGTCGCTGTGGTTATGATACAGCACACCGCGGCTTATATAACTGTTAAGAACCGTTATATTTGATATCCTGGTCTTCAGTGCGTATGCCACATGCCATTAAACCCGGTAATAACCGATATATTTGAAAATGTGATCATGATGCAGTACACCGCGGTTTATAGAGGTGATCGAATCGACATAGTTGTGCTCTACGATGAAATCGCGGTTTTTTTGAAAAGCTTTTACCGTGGGTACAATATAAAAATTTTTCTTACATATATTTTACTTTCATAGTTTAGTTGATAATGAAGTTAAATCTTTTATTTTGAATGGATTACAATGAATATATTTATTCAGAGATATATATACAGTAGCATAATATAAAACATATTTTAGCGATGTCGTATAGGTACAATGAAATTGAGTCTAGTTCACTTTCTAGTCTTCTTCTGATCACTTTGACCATTGGGAGAAAGAGAAGTGAGAGTATCAATAAGATGATCGATAATACATACAAGCGAAACTCGATTATCATTTGTTTAAATTTCGATTGTGTTGATGTGAGCGAGTTTATGAAATCTTTCAATGTTTTTTCGAATCATGCATTATATGAGGTTACTAATTTTTCTGTGAGATTTTGGTAGAAATGAAAAATCAAGATAGGCTTTTAATATTCGTTTGCGAACTAGGCGTGATAGTAATGCAACTTTGTGTACATGAGGGCTGAGGTATTTGAAAGTTGACGTATGAAATGGTTTTGTCGCATGGAATTCT
>OENT01003483.1:1573-12178 GCA_900239685.1 Rotaria macrura | reverse complement strand
AGTGGACATGGCGAAGATTCTCCAAGGACACGATATCAAGACAAAGAAGGCCTGCTATCGAAAATGGGACGAACGTATTACTCGGCTGGTTACTGCATTCAATCCATCTCAAATGGAACAATTTTTAAAAAATATAGCAGGCAGCATTAACCTTTAGGTAATTTTTTTATTGAAATTGTTGTTTTTTGTTTAGGTCATTTCTTCTTCTTTAGATTAGTTTTTCTTTTTTTTTCAATCTGTTCATCCTTATGTTATGTATAATGTGCTAAATAAAGATGTATTAATTGATCAATCTCTTGTCTTTGGAAAGAAAAAGAATTAATGAAGGGAGAGAGAGCGAATAAAAAGAAACGAACAGAACGAAAGAAATTATGCGACGAAGTGAGCGGCCACCACCCGGACTGGTTGATTGATGCCCGATAGACCCTCTGCAACCTATAAGACGGAAAAAAAAATGAAAAATAAAACAATTTAAAGCGACTTTAAATACCTTTATACTTTGATCTTTAAGTTTAAATTGTTTTAAAGTAGAGTGAAACTAGTGTTTTTTTCCATTCTTTTATGTATCACAGGTTGTACCGAGCCCAACGAGCATCAATCAATCAGTCCGGATAATGATAAGTATTAAAAAGAAAATTCACTTTAACTTTAAAAAAAAGTTAAACTATACCACTTTAACTTTAATCTTTAAAGTTAAAGTGCCACCCCTAGTCGCCCCTTTTCGATAATAAAGATTCGGAGTTTTTCGGAGTCGGAGTCGGAAAAAAAGTTTTTGTAATCGGGGTCGGAGTTGGAATAAGCAGTATAAAAATTTTTCGGAATCGGATTAGTGACTGAAAAAGGTTTCGGAGTCGGAGTCGGGTTCCGGAATAAAAAAATTTACTCCGCAGGCCTCTACCCACAATACACTCGTACCACACCGCGGTACCGGTTTCATCTATGTTAGAAACCCTTCTCAGCCACAGCCTATCAGTGAATCAGTCTTAGTGACGCATTTTCGAGCCATTTTCCAGACACTACCACAATATTTCCTGAAACACGAATCCTATTAATCTGCTTTCGAGGCAGCTAGCCGTTCATCGGCGCCACTCACGAGTAGCTGCTACTCTTCTTCGTTACCCACTACTAAATGACTAAAATTTAGCTCTGACTCAAGTGATAAGAAGGTTCGTTTCAAATTAGCCGGCTCCCGACCATTGAAACCTCGGTCAAAGAAATGGGTTCCAGATTCGGATTCAGGGACCTCGATGACTCCTAGGAAAGTTCCGTCAAAACATCGAAAAGTTGTTAACTAAACTAGCATCTCTTGTATGGTTTTTACATCAAGCAAACAAAGAAATAACTGCATTTTAATTTGTGTGACACCCCATTCAGTCGAGGTAATAAACACTCATATTGATCCCTACCATGTTTCAAAACTCGCCCCATTTTTTGTAACATAGACTTCTGATATGGTAACTTATATTGCCCAATTCAACTCATACGAGCACAGATTCACATTAAAATTTTAGCATGAGTCTTTAAATTTTACTTCATTCATTACATCAGTGGAAAGATCAATTTCCTCTGTGTTCAGAACTTTTTTAGTTCAAATAACTACATCGACAATGGAAAACGTTGATATTGTTTCCTTTTGATTCAATTTTCGTTTTTTTATCAAAATCAATTTTTGAGAGTAGATGATAATATTTTTTATGCATAGTATTTTATTTTATGTCACTAGCTTCATAAAGATAACGGAGGGTATTCCTTTCCTTCGATATATTTTCGTATTACAGCTCACTATGTTGACCAAAGGAAAAATTCATGCTTTTAATTTTGTAACGTATACATTTTTTTATTTCAAAACATATTAAGCCCCCCCCCCCCCCATCCCTCAAAAAAAGACAGTTTTCGTCAGATAAGCGAAAATTGATATTTGATTATTGAATGATAGCCCGTCTTTCGCTCTTTCAGAAACACCATGGGGTTTTCAGAAAAAACCTTTTTTAACCGAAAATTCTTCTAATTACTGTCAAGGACCCATGTGAAATTTGAATTTTTTTGAAAAACCATGAATTTCAATTTTATTATATCTTTGTTGAGATAAATAAACTAGCGTTTCAGGAACTGTCCAACTTTCAGTAAAGCTTCCAACCTATGCGCAAAAAAGATGACATAGACTACTGTAGGTCAGTTTCTTCAAAAAAATGCTAAAAAATTCATAAACTAATAAAAAGCCTTTCGCGAGAACCTTTTTCGTTTTTTCTCAATTCACAGTATCTCGAACGCAGATCTAAAAGTTATATTTTTTGGCTCGTTAAGCATATTGATATTTGTTTTTGTTTGAAAGAGCATGTCAAGAAGCAGTGGATAACGGTGTCCTTTTTTTAAATTAAGTCCTATTTAGGTCCAATATACGGTCACCTACACAATTTTAGTCACCATTTTTTGAATATTTTAACTTGTGATGTCTTTTTTACGCTGAGAAAGAGCTATTTAAAAAAAAGGACAACGTCATCCACTGCGTCTTGACGCACTCTTTCAAATAAAAACAAAATTAATATGTGGAACGAGCCAGAAAAGATAACTTTTGGGTCTCAAAATAGCTACTTTTGACCCTTGTTCGGTCTATATTTCCTTTAAACCTCATGACTTGTGACTGAAAATTTCATCATAGACTCTCCACTAATGTCCTAACATATCTTCTAAAGTTCAGCCTATTTGAATGTTCCTAGGCGGAAATCGATTTTTGAGGGGGCGGGGAGCCTTAGATTATTTAATTCAGTCCATATGGATCAATATAGATGTTCTTCATTTTATGCATGCATTTGACTGCTATTCAGTACCTTCATAACGAAGAAACAAATGCTCTCGTTTTGTATGTGACTCTTTATTTTTTAATTTAAGTTGCACCAAAGGCAAAACATGAGCAAAACTTTTTTTTCTGTATTTTTTTATATGGTTAGATAGAGCTGATCACGAATATCATCTTTAAAACGTTTTATGGCGACGTTTTGGTGGATAAAGCTTCCAAACACGAAAAATAGCTATGAAGATGATTTATTTTGCACTTTTTCAAGAAGTTTCGAAATTTCGAGTAATAATAATACTGATGAGACTTCGAAACTATGTTATTTGGATTCAGCACCGAAATTGGACTAGAACTGTATTAATTCAAGAATTTTTCATCATTCATATCTGTTTCAGTAAGACTGACACGGTCGTCACATGACACCAATAACACGTTATTCTGCCAAACCTATCTAGTCTTTTGTTCTACAACGTTTCCCAAACCTTCTCATATCATTCAAACCGTCAAGTTAAGGCGAGAAACGCCTAGCATGGGTCTCGACAAATTTTCTTTTCTAATAGAGAAAAACTGATTTTACTGGGAGCAATGCAGTTAACGAAATTCATGTTTTTATCATTTGGGTCAAAGTTCGTCCGATTTCGATTTTGACATGCACATGTAGGTAAAAGATGGTGGAGAATTCAATGGAACTATTTAGAGACGTCTATCGAATCTCTGAAGATCCTCAGGACAATATTTACTTATGAAAAGTATCTGAATTGTGCATTTCTTGGCCACGTCACTCTTAAAAGAAATCGAGCGACATGTTCATCTTCTCTGGCACGTAGAGCCGAATGCACATTGGAGAAGTCAATTGCAACTAATCTAATTTTTTTGGTTCCTTGCACGGCTTTTGATGGTATATGCTTTTTTTTTAATTTTTATAGTTATTTTTCAATGAGTGGAGAAAAAAGAAATAAGAACTAAAAAAGAAATATCGTTTACTTGAGTTTACTGTTGGTGATTTCGTGATGCGATACAACATCTAACTTACGTGCTTGACCGAAGAAAAGAGAAAGAACTTCACCGTATGCCTTAACTTGACTATGAGCACCAATGGAGCGCCGAAATCGACGAAAGAGTTTCATGTGAGTTTTTGGTTCTTTGAAGATATCACGGGACTCAGAAATGAGACGTAGCCTCGTCGGAAATGTCTGGTCCCTCTTTTTCCTTACGTTTTGCTTCATATGACACCAAAGGTCTTCGATGGCATTCAATTCACAGTGAAATTTCGGACAGAAGATTACCTTGGTATTATAGTTCTGTCCTAATACTTCCAGTTTGGAAACGTTTTGAAATGGAGGATGCGGTGCTAGAAGAGTCCGCAGTTCGACTAGATTGATCGGACGATGAACAGGAACTTTTAATTCTTTTGCTAGTTGAAGCAAACCTTTTGTCTTTCTACGATACTCACCAGTTGTGAAACGACATGAAATAGAAACAGGCTTTCCTGTATGGTCAATGTAATCAATCCAGTCGACGGGACACTTCGTACCTATTCCTTTACTAAATTCATTAATGGAATATTCAAGCGCTGAATGAGTACGAGCATTGTCTACTACTACAACAATATCATGACCTTTGAAATCCTGTTTGAAAGAAATAAGTTGAAAGAAACGTTCGAATTGAGAAAGAATCGTTCTGTTGTTGAAATAGCCTTCAATACCTACATTGATTCCGGTGGTAGCTGAGTTTCCAACATAGTTAAAACATCATCATCACTAGAAAGAGAAGGAAATTTTTTGACAGCTCTACCATACTCAGCATCAAAAAGGGAGAAGAACGGTCCGTTCGGATGCTGGACAATGATATCGCTGATCATGTAGGAATGGGCATGACCTCTGGAAAAAAAGGATTGTGACCTTCCACTGTCCACCTCTTAGCCGACATTTCCCCACTCTTAAAAGTTGATTCATCGTGAACTAAAACAAAAGAAGAAAATAAGCTATTTGAAAATGGGAGGCAAATCAATAAAAATTTAATTACAGATAAGAATGGAAGGATTATGTGAAGGAATTTTCCATACAGACTGATCGCCATCGGTTATTGTATAATAAAAATCTTTCCTGTGAAGAAAATAAGAAATGAATTCTTGTCGATGAGTGATTACATCTTGCCTTTCATGACCTTCAAAATAAAGCTTTTGAGTATTCGGTTGAAATGTGGCATCCCGAAGTCAAAGATCTAAACGACAACTCTCAACTGAACGAACTTCAGCATCGTCTAGTTTTGAAGTTTGTGTTAGCTCGTAGAATTTCACATCGACGAAGTTCGCCAAGTTGATTGGTGTAAAATCAGCTGATTTACATGAACAAGATTCAGTGGTGAAAAGCTTAGCGTGTGCCTCGAGTTCTGGAAACATATTGTAAAATGTTTCATGATACTTACCTCCTCGACCTTCCTCCTGAAATACTTCAATATCACCTGAAATGAAAATTTTTGCCCACTTATGAGCATTTTCACAGCGGTTAGCACCGATACCTTTTAGAAGATCGTCAGTGTCACGCCATGTGACACTGAGATAGCAAAGAATTGTATAAATAAGAACTGAAAACTTACGAGATCCAGACGCGCTCTTACAAATTTCAAACAAATAGCCAATAATAGGCAAATCTATTTTGAGTTTTGAATTCTTATCGCCACCTTCACTCTCGCTTTCATCTTTTGTCTCGTCATAATCTAGATCTACAATACTTCACATCTCGACGCCTAAAGATGGCAATGGTTATAAAGATGACGATAACGATGAAGCCTCTTGCCGTTTGAGATGAACTTCCAGCATCCATCGACTGACGGCTGCATTTAGCGCTTTCGAGCTTTTGTTAGACTTTCGAGGCATATTATAAAGCTTGAAGTGATATTGCGCAGAGCTGTTCAATATTCAGAAAATCATAAATGTTACTGTATGTGTGACACAAGCTCGTTTCGTAAGAAACTATGTTGTCATAGCACCTGAAAGAACGCAAGAGAGATGCACTATGTTAGATACGTCATGTCACAAAGTTAGATAACCAAGAGATGTATATAAGTAAGGCATATCTTTCTTCATCTTCAAATTCGAGACGTGTGATACCACTCATTTCACCACACAAAACATAGGCTGCCGCCGTTTCATAAGAAAATATTATCCTGAGGATCTTCAGAGATTCGATAGACGTCTCTAAATAGTTCCATTGAATTCTCCACCATCTTTTACCTACATGTGCATGTCAAAATCGAAATCGGACGAACTTTGACCCAAATGATAAAAACATGAATTTCGTTAACTGCATTGCTCCCAGTAAAATCAGTTTTTCTCTATTAGAAAAGAAAATTTGTCGAGACCCATGCTAGGCGTTTCTCGCCTTAACTTGACGGTTTGAATGATATGAGAAGGTTTGGGAAACGTTGTAGAACAAAAGACTAGATAGGTTTGGCAGAATAACGTGTTATTGGTGTCATGTGACGACCGTGTCAGTCTTACCCATGTAAATATTTTTTGCATAAAATCGCGTCTTAACCGCGTTCTGTTTGCGTTTGAGTCGCAGCAAAAGAACGCGCCTAGACGCAGCTCAGATGAAACATTTCTTGCGTATGGGCGCGGCTAGAAATAAAATCTCGTTCAGACGCAAATGTCAATAAAATCGCGACCAGACGCGTTCTGAACAAAAATCGCGTCAAGATGCAAGAAATGTTTCACTGGAGATGCGTTCCAAAACAAAATCGCGTCTTGGTGCAGTCAGAAAGTGATCGCGACCGGACGCGTTCCAAAAACTATCGCGTCAGTACGCAAGAATTGTTTCACTGGAGATGCGTTTCTAAACAAAATCGCGTCTAGATGCAATCTGAAAGCGACTACGAGCAGACGCGTTTCAAGTTGAAATCGCGTTTAGATGCAAGTAGTGTTCCGCTAGAGACGCATTTAAAAATTAAGTCGCGTTCAGACGCGAAGGTCTCCAAAACCACGATTAAACGTGACTCCAAATAGGTTCGCGTCTAGATGCGTTCGACTCAATATTTGAAATTCAAAAATAAATGCTGCAATCCGTCTCAGGTTTGATCAGAGTCACCATCAATATCCTCAATGGTGGTCTCTACCTAACCATAGGTGAACGGAAGTCAGAAATATTGATATATCTAAAATGATAGAAATCAGAATAGAACAAGTGAACTAGCAATTAAGAAGCAAGCGTACATACCGTTAAGCCAAATGTGACCACAATCATCGTCGAATGAAAAAGAAAGTAAATGCGAAGTGTGAATGATACTATTTACAAACGTCGAAATCAAATGCATTATTTACAAAAATCATATTCCTATTGTTATATATTAATCGAAGTACTTCTCTAAAGGAGAAACTTTTATAAACAAATAATCTATATTAAACTTATTTTTGAAATAGCTGGAAGCTCTTTATTCTCAGAAGATATATGTTCATATTCTTTCTTCAATTGTATCGCTTTCTATTTTGGACCGCTGACCTGATTGAATTATTTCTTTGTTTATTGTATTTTATTAAATAATGCGTTTATTTTTACTTTGATTTTCATTGCACAAAAGCCAAGATATTTGAAAAATTCTTCAATTAGGATGTGCACTAGCTGAAAAGAATAAATGCATAAAAAAATCCGTCGACAATAGACAGCACCTGTTTCTATCGGAAAAAATGATGATATAATTGCATTGGAGCTTATAATGAAATCATATGACAAAGGAATTTTTTTCATGAAAAGTATGATATTTTCATTGCCATAACAATGGCGATCTATATGATAAACTACGAATATATCAAAGTGCATGAAAGATCGAATATTGTATGCAATATACTCAACAACCTCTATGCTCCAGACGATAAATTTCGTAAAATATTATTCGAACTGAAGATCAGAAATTTTACAGATCAGCTATAAGTGTATTATCAGTGATGTCCAGTAGAAAAAAATGTTCTACTTTTTCTTTACGAAACGTTAACCTGATTTATCACGTCTATTGGTATTTTTGGAAAAAAAGCCAGAAACTCTCAATACTTATCTACTTCTTGAATATGTTGTATAATCAAGCATTTATTTTGTTGTATTGTTCTTCTAGAACATAAATCAATAAAATATATTGACTTATCATGCGTATAATTTCTTTTTTCCCTGTAAACATCCATGACATAAAACAACTGCAATCAATCTATTCCGAATGAAATCATCAAAATAAGACGTAGTTTTTTACGCATCTGAAATATATATTCGAATTTTCAATGTACAATCAAGTAGCATACTTAAAAAAGTGATGTGTTCAATAAATGATTCATTACAATACTAGGACGATGGAACTTCATTATATATATATCCATTATGTTAAATATCGAGCATAGTTTTGCTTGTTATTTTAAGTCATGTGAAATAGACAGATACTCTTTAAAACGTTCAATGCACCATTGGTTACATAAGACATTTTTGATACAAGCCTTAATAATTACTGACAGAGTAACATTTATCTTCACAATCTAAGAATCTGAAAAGCAACATTCAAGGAAATGCAAAGTATCATCGAGTAGCAGACTTTTTAGATGATGTGAATCCCATGAATAACTTTCATACTTTATTTCTCTTCTCACTATAAACTTGAATAAGGGCTGATAATAGAATGTTCTTTGTAGATTAGAACATGTCTTCATAGCATATGAATTCAAGAGAATCTCTTCGTCTTTCACTTTCTAGATATTTAAAAAACGTAATCATCATTATTATGCAACCGAATCAAGTTTTGATCCTAATTGTATTAACGCCATCTATAAAAGAACATTTTAAGAATTTTCCAGCGAAGTAAATGGCTTTGATTCATATGTCAAAAAAGAACTTGTTCTTCTTAGTTGAAATAGTAAATCATTTTTTTAAGTATTCCAAAACATTCTGTTGTCTTGTTTATGTATTCAATTTGAAATTATGTTCGTTGTGTAGACGGTTATTTTTTTCTTGTTTCCTATAAATAGTGCTTTCATATTTTAATAGGTTTATTAGACGTGTCCAGGATAAGTTGGCTTTTAAACTTGAGGAATAATAACTATACCTGAAAAAGTCAAAATGATTTGTTTTATTATTTTTTTCAGAACAGCTTTCTTTATATATATTGTCAATAAGTTTTAGATGGAACAGCGACAATCTCGACGAAGTTCCACATCAAGCATTCATTCACAGGCAAATTCTTCGATTGCTAACGTTCAATGCTTCGAAGATCATACTCATGCTATTGTTCAAAGAGAAAAGGATGAAAAAATCATCATGGTACCACTAGATAGTTTTATCAATTTTGGTAAGACTGTGAAAATCAACGAAACGGCAACATATAAGGCAAACAAGGATTCTCGAAAAGCAGATAGAGGAAGAATCTTGCTTTTCGGTTAGTTTATATTCTTTTGAATTTGAAGACAATGCTTGTTTTTTTCTTGAAGGGACAGAAGATCTATGTGTTGATCAACTCCACGTTTTGCAAGAGGATGTTGTTAAAGAGTATCAGCCTTCAAAAGAGAGAATCAGTAAGTATGTGATTTGGTTAATATACCGAAAAGGATAGCATTTGTTAAATCATGCAATGCATTTATCCTAAATATCCGAATTAATGCTTTAGATGTACGGCTGCTGATGCAACAGAAAAGACTGATAAGTTCATTTCTAAATGCGATTATTATACTATACAGCTGTATAGATGAATTAAGACCGCAAGCTTTTTCTGAGTGATAACAAGTATCTTTATGAGTGTTTCAATTTGAATAAAGCCATACTAAAAATCAACAACTATATTTGTATTGAAAACTTCTACCTGAAATATTGAGCTACCTCAAAGAAAAATTCTAAATTAAAACATAATTGATAGTTTTTTAACTGCGAAAGCAAATAACTAATATTGAGCCCCATATGTTTCTAGTAGAAAAATAAGATACTTATATGTTAAGTGTCACTTTTGGATAGGAAAAAAATCTTTTCATGATATTTATGTCAAAGCGACATATGAATTGTAACTTTCTTTTGGTCCGAAATTAAAACTTTTCTTTATTCAAAGGCATAGATAAAACACATTCATCACCAATAACAGCAAACTACATCAACAATGAAAAACAAACTAAAAAATTAAAAACGCAATCAAGTAAGTTCACTTATGTGTCCGAAAGTAAATTAAACTGTGCTTTCCCCTCTAGATAATCAGTTACAGAAGAAAATCAACCATACTTACATCATGGACGAATCAACAACAGTCAAAGGTCAATTAGAACTAAATCGTAAATTTCTCTCTCCGTAACTGCTAAATTAGAAATAGCAACAGAGCAATCTTATTTACACACTTTTATTCTTTTCTGCACGCACAGAGTTTTGACAGAAAAATGTATTGTGCATAAAATACTAGTATTATAAAGTAATAAAATCAAATAATTGAAAAGCTTAAGCAAATTGTTTAGAAACTGAAGTTTTGAGAAGCAAGTAAATCTTCTTTGAAAATATCATCAATCAAAGCTTCTAATTACAGATTGCAAAGCAAGAGACTAAAAGATGTTCTAAAACAAAATAGCTCAAATTTAGAAAAGAAACTCTAAATTTATCGTTAGTTAGAAGGCTACTAAGCATGTGTATAAGCATTGTTATAGTTTATGTGAATGGTCCTTGTTATCTTAAGAGAACACACTATGTATAGTGCAAGAATGAAAAAGATAACTACATTGATGAATTATTATGAAAAGATTCTGTAAAAGAATTTTACTAGCGTGATCATGTGTTCAAACAAAGCTCATCCATTACTTATAAGTAGAA